>WNGS01000337.1:2199269-2251915 GCA_020271785.1 Procambarus virginalis | reverse complement strand
TTGTGCTTGCGGGGGTTGAGCTCTGGCTCTTTGGTCCCGCCTCTCAACCGTCAATCAACAGTGGGTACAGTTTCCTGAGCCTAATGGGCTCTATCATATCTACACTTGAAACTGTGTATGGAGTCAGCCTCCACCACATCGCTTCCTAATGCATTCCATTTGTCAACCACTCTGACACTAAAAAATTCTTTCTAATATCTCTGTGGCTCATTTGGGCACTCAGCTTCCACCTGTGTCCCCTAGTGATGTGTGTGTGTATGTGGTGTTGTGTGTGTGGTGTTGTGGGTGTGTGTGTGGTGTTGTGTGTGTGTGTGTGTGTGGTGTGTAATCACACCTAATTGTACTCACCTAATTGTGCTTGCGGGGGTTGAGCTTTGGCTCTTTGGTCCCGCCTCTCAACTGTCAATCAACAGGTGTACAGATTCCTGAGCTACTGGGCTCTATCATATTACACTTGAAACTGTGTATGGAGTCAGCCTCCACCACATCACTGCCTTGTGTGTGTGTGTGTGGTGGTGTGTGTGTGTGTGTGGGTGTGTGTGGTGTGTGTGTGTGTGTGTGTGTGTGTGTGTGTGTGTGTTGTGTACACTTTTCACACAGCACTTGCAACCAATCATAATAACAACAAACGAATACATTTCACTGATCCAGTCATTGATAACTATGTGAATGAACAATCAGGATACGCGTGACTCAACTCATGTACCCACACGTCATGATGCCTAGTAACCATGGCAGGAAGAATTACCACACAATGGTTCCCTCCTGGTCGTGAGGATGCATCTTATGTGCTCTGTGAGGCGTCAAGGACACTGCCCTCTACCACCCTCGATACCTTCATATATAAACATAAAACACATCGGGTAAAAATCACATAAAAACCACGTACAGAGCCCATAGCTGCTATATAAAAAAAAATATCATCTGAAATGCGTTGTAGAATATTATAAAAATCCATTTTTATTTAAAAGCGAGAGGGATGCATGGCTATTATATGCTAAATATATATTGAATAATGGAGCAGGGTAAATAGCGAAGTAGGATAAGTTAGCAATAGAGCTGTGAATGGTGTATTTGAGAGGACAATGCATGTAGGAGGATGAATGACTAGCGATCATGCTGGAGAAGCAAGAGAGGTCCGGCCGGCCGGCAGGCCGTAGCGGGAGGTGACGGGCTAGAGGTGTGCCGCTCCCATTATATTTTATATTAAGACTCCATACCCGTGACAGAAATGGGTCAGCATGTTTCCAGGACGGACTTCGAGTGGTCGTATACTGCAGAACCTCACGCATCAAGACGAAAAGAAATTTTAAGTAAGCTGTGTGTGTGTGTGTGTCATTGAGACTTTTCAAGGTGTGGGGGAGATGGGGGAAATATTAAGCCTTCTGTAAGTTTAATAAGCATCCTTGAGCCGGATCTTTAAATCCTGGGCACGCGATAGGGGTTGACGTCATGTTGATTATAGGAATGGCGTGTTATCAGTTGAGGGAGATGACGTTTAGATAGTGATGATGATGATGACGTAATGCACTATACATCACCCGGGGGGTGGCTGGCTGGTAGCCACCAGCTGCCAGGCCTGAGCACTCTTATCACCCCTTGCCACCATGTAATCCCAGATAACATATCAAGGGTACTAGTTGAGATTGTGGCTCGGGTGTGGGTTGATGCTAGGAGGTGGTTTTCTTCCTGGCTGACTAGACGGGCCTCAGTACTCACACTTAACTTAATCTGTCCTTCCGGTGGTCCTGGTAATGGGTAGCATGTACACTCTGACAATTTAAGTGATAATGGGCCCCCCATACATATCCTGTGGACAGTAGCAGAAAGGTTAGTCTCGCATAATGAATTATAATGGGTTTAGGGTGATGAACAAATTCTAGTTCGGTGGTTAATGATTCCAATGCCTGGTCATTAGGTATGCAGGTCATTAACCTCTAGGCAGGGGCGGCAGTTATGCTGATTAACAAGTGCTTAGTTTATTCAAACTCGTATCTTTATTAATTCTCTTCGTTATCAGTACAATCTTGTCAGTTTTTAGCAAGTTATTGATAATAGTTTATACCAGAGGTTTAGTGAGATTTAAGTTTTTAAACACAGTATATATTGGTTATGTTAAATGTATATTAAAATAGTTGTATTATACAATCTATGTTTTTTTTCAAATCTGTTCATTCTTGCATAACCCCATTTAATTCTTAACTAAATTGCTATACTGCATGTCCCTAGCATATGTTAAAGGTTAATTAACGCTGGCGAGAAACAATGGGCAGAGTTTCTTTCACCCTATGCCCCTGTTACCTAGCAGTAAAATAGGTACCTGGGTGTTAGTCAGCTGTCACGGGCTGCTTCCTGGGGGTGGAGACCTGGTCGAGGACCGGGCCGCGGGGACACTAAAAAGCCCCGAAATCATCTCAAGATAACCTACCTACAACACGAGTCTCTAAAAAAGTTGCCATTATATAAGAATCTGTACTGTGGCCTACTCTGCCTTCCTCACAATTGCTTAGGTCTTTGCTACCATATTTTACTAGATTACCTACCCACACCACAGGTTATGATAGGCTATGTATGACCTCTTGCTACGTCTAAAATAGCATTATCTAACAAAACTCGGCCATTAGAGGTATGACATAATTTTTTTAAACACAGCACCCATAAATTGGATCTGTAAACATGCTTGACCTAAACATGCTGTACACCTTACCTTACCTTACCTTGACACAGCTACCTACCTACACAGCTATATATTCAACATTGTTCCTTGTGTGCACACTCAAGTCTGTATTGCAGTACTAAGAGGCTTGTAATTCTTCCTAATGTGATATAACCTTCCAGAACCTATTGGGATGAAACCAGAACAATCTTTTTTTCTTATAGTCTAACTTAACTAATCTAATATGGCATGCAAGTAAAAGGGACAAGATATGAAACTATTTTTCTAAATGCAGTAAAAGAGAATTGCAACATTTAATCTGTTTTAAAAGAAAGTTGTTCTAATGCTCCTTAGTACTGTATAGTATAACTTTATAGGTAAAGTATAGTCTACAGGCATATAATAAAGCTACAGCAACCCTACTCATATAATCCATGTCATACTGCATGTTATAGTGCTATACACTATATGCTGTTCTATAGTCTGTTTTGTGGAAAAAATAAAACCTTATATCCTATATAATTTATATCCACATGTAACTAGGCTCTAAACTTCCAATTTCTTAAATTTCATGCATTTTTTATAGTCATAGTGAAGTTATCACTTAAGTTTCTGGAGCATTAACAATACTGTATCATCCTACAGTCTCACCAGTAAAACAAATGGTTTTCACATTAGCATTACTTGCATTCATTCTTCTCGTAAGATTTTCAAAGCTTCTTTGAAAAGTATCCTCTTATCAGCTTATTTCTTCTTCCCAAATTCACATTATCCGATGTATATCTAATTAGGTATCCTGTTCATTATTTAGCTATCTACCCATGTCATTTTAGAGTTTGAAGTGCATCCACCTGAAAAAAAGATAAAATGTTCTCATTTGTCAATTAAAATTATTGTTTGTAGGATTTATACTAGCAGTATACATCCATGGGGAACAGAATGTTTATTTTAATTTTAAACAGTGTTGTATTAGATATCTTTTGGGTTTCAGCTTATTGTTGAAATACAGTTGTGTACTGTAATGTATATTAAGAGTTTAATTTGTGTGGCTTTGTTCTATCCAACAGTATAGGTGTTTTATATAAGTTTATTTTTGTAGCTAGGTGACACTGTAATGGGCAACTTTACCCTAGATTTTGTATTGTACTGTACTTATAGTAAGGGTTGGCAACCTCTAAGGAACAGCAGATAGTTACAGAGCATGGTCCCAAGATGAGATTACCTGGATCACATGTATAAATAAATTCAATTTCAATTTCTTTTTTTATTTTGCACCCCATACCCATCCCGTGGGTGGTGGTGTAAAGGATTACAGAGGCACATAATCGGTTCAGGAACTGAACCCTCTAGTTCGTTTAGCAAATAACAATCTTTTGATGCTAGTTACAAAATTATTAATGTTATATATACATGTACACATACTCATGCATACATGTACATATACATACATATACATATATACATACACATACATATTTAATCAACCACACAAATACACACATCAATAATCTTTTGTGTCACAAATGATTCAACAACAGGCTCACAACAGTCACTATACAGTACATGGCACTTTACATCTGTGGTGAGTCACACAGTTACTAGTCTTGCTCCACACCCACCCAACTGGGCGGCAGCTTTACAGTCATGTGCATGCATTACTTACAGTAAGCAAATTTTGGATACTTCGCTAAGATTTCGGGCAGCACATCATTGTGAATGAAGTACTTACACATTTCTTGGACACCATTAATGGTGTTCTCTAAATTCCGTGACTTTTTCACATTCTATTACAAATGGCTGCAACCAAATTGCCACCCAAATGATTAACACAAATTGTAGAAAAAATAATTCACTTGTAGATATTCCTAGTAAATTGCTTTCTTTTTCTATGCTCCATACACAAAATTAGTGTACTGTGACTGCACTATGCTGTGTACTGTGTAACAAATTTGATTTATATAACTTCTAGTGAGTTTATCCTAATCTGTGCGCATGAATGTGTACTCGAGTGTCCTGGAATTTACTGAGATTTTTTGCGAGCTTTAATCATATTGCACGGCCTGTGGTATAACATTTTCCTCATTCATAAGATGCGCACCATTCTTTTCTCTTGTTATAAGAATCACGGCTCGATTTTAATTGTTGTAATTAGTCTCATTCTTTGTATATAAATGTCTGCATTAGAATTTGCTTGGGTATGTTAAATAATCATTTGGATGGTGTATAAAAAGAATTTATAAATGCAGCTTGTAAAAATATAAAATCTTACTTTGTGCAGTATATTTTCATCTATAGGCCCTTTATGTTCCAAGATGGTCTAAGGCAGTCTGACTCCTAAATGCCAGTACATAAATGTGTGTATAATGGTTATATTTGTAAAGTATACATAATAGTTTCACAAACTGGATAATTTAAAACAGCATCAGAAAGATTAATATTGAATAATATTTCAGTACAGTATTTAGAAGAACTTTTACCACAGCAAATAGTTAAATGTTAAAAGCTTTAAAAACACTGCATAAAATTTCTTTCATTATGCTCTTGATTTTGCTTAAGGTTGTCTACAGTGAATAAACTGTGTAGTACCTTCAGAATTTTATGTATTAGATGACTGCTCGATAGTAAAATACATCATAAATTTTAAAAATGCAAATAAATCTGTAATGATTTTGTCATCTGTATTACTTTTAAACTTCCATTCAGAAGAGATAATCTACTGAATTTAATTATTTCCTGATGTAGTGATAGAGTTCAGTACCTGTGCAGTGATAATGGATGTTATTACTACTAAATGTGGGATTTTTTTAAATGAGCTAGGGAGTGTTTTGCCTATATAATACAGTAGTGATGCAAGTACAGTAATATACATTGTACTGGGTACTATATTGTGGAGGGTAAAATTGCTGGCCTTTAGAAATCGGCATTGAAAAAAAAACTATGTCTGCACCAGTGTTGAAAGGGGTATCTAATATATTGTATTATAACTGAGGGTCTCCGGGTTTGGAGTCACTGTGCCTTCTTATATGAACTTTGAGGCTGGAGCCCCTTAGGGCAACTAGGGCAAGTTAGTTGTTGCCTTCAACCTCATTCTGACTGTTCCTGTGACGGTGCTGGAATCAATCGTATTGGCGTTTACCTTTCCATTGGAGACTTTTGGCACCGTGGAGAGGGGAGACCTGCTGCATGTTGACAGCTTCTCCACCGTACCTACCTACCCTGGCTTTGCGCCCTGGAGAGGCCACTCCAGACCGACAACAAGAGCACAACTCCATAGTTTCCTGAGGCTGATGGATGCCTACTAACTGCATCAGAATGATTAGTATTGAATAATATTACAGTATTCAGTACCTGTTACTCATAACCTAATTTTTCCCCTAATTATTACTGAAACCTAATTATCACCTATTTATTACTGTATAAGCAGAAGACTAATGGTGGCTGGTAAGATAAGCTGGATTTGTTATTGGGTTAGCTTTGGCATCTGTGGCTATTGTAATTCCTAAAAGAGTTTACCCAAAATATCCCAAAATAAATTCCAAAAATATCTGGTTTACTCTTGAGATAATTATAGTTTGCCGACTACATTATATATCTTTATTGGAGTTATTAGTGATGCTGTCATGTACAGCCCCATACTCTTCTGATTTATCATGCCTTGAAAATAATCAAACAAATACTGTATGGGTAAAGGCATGAAGTAAGAAACCTAAGGATTTTTGCTGTCACTTGTTTTATGTCCCTTTATGTTATGTACAGTTTAGTACTGTACAGTATAAAGATAAAATCTTATTTGCTGAAAGGTGCATGTATTTTATACTTTGTATTGTAGCCTATGCTTTTATTAATTGTGTTTTATATTTCTACTTCTTTACAGAAAAGCATCCAGAAATAAAAGAACTATTTGGAAATGACCCCAACCTAATTTGGTGGGTACTGGGATTGGTGACCTTCAGATTCTCTCTCTCTTTGTGGTAAGAGAGCTGTCGTGGCTGTGGGTTTTAATCCTGTGTTTTGTATTGGAGGAACAATTAACCATTCACTCATGTTAGGTAAGTGACAGTTTATATCGTTCACGTGACTTTTAAGAATTTAAATGTATTTTAGTGACCCTGCTTCAGGAATTCACTTAGAGAACAGTTCTAAAAGTGGGACAGTGGTCAGTTTTTTTTTTATGAACAATTTGCTCACGAATGCCATTCAGCTTGTTACATACAGTATATAATTAGAATTAGACATACAGTACTATACTTGTACAGTACTGTATACAGGTACTGAAAGTACATCCACAAAATAATCTTAGAAAATATAATTCTAATTTCCTTTAAGAGCGGAAATAACAAATTTACTGCAAAATTACTCGTACAGTTTTTTAAGAGAGAAAAGTTCTTATTTACTTCACTAGTGAGTGAGTATGGCGATAGTACTCTGGAAATGCAAATTGTTTGGTGGTTAGCAGAGGCAAATTTCACAACTCTGGTGCAGCAAAAAGTCTTCTAACATCATCCCATTAGGTAGCTTCCTATGAGGTTATGTTAGTTTATAAGGGTAAAGTTCAAAATCTTTATTTATGACACCAAATTAAGTTGTTGAGGGCAACATCAAGCTCATGTTGTTTGGAAGAGTGTGGTAGCCAGATTACAATTCAATATTTTATATATTATTCACAGAGAAAATGTTGAGCTATAGGATAAAAATGTGAAAAAACGTACATTATGTGAACAATACAGTACAGTACAGTATTATATTTTGCTGCAAGTTTCATCTTTTCATCTTCTGTGATAAGTCAACAGATTTGAGTGAATATTTTGTGGTCATGCTGTACAGTACAGTACTGTAGATCTAAGAAAGTTAATTTAATTATTCCACATTCCCTTTCAGCTATTCATGAAATTCTCACAACCTCGCCTTCGGACATTCGAGACCCTTGTCCAATCGTATTCTGGGATGATTGCCAATTCCCAATCATACTGCCATTCTCTGTGTCCTTTAAGGGCTATCATCTAGAGCATCATAAAGTGAGTACTGTAAAAATTTATTTTTTATTTATTTATACAATTTCTTACATTCTGTACAGCCACCAGCACGCATAGCATTTTGAGCAAGTCTTAATCCTTATTTTCACACGCACACATCCCCAGGAAGCAGTCCATAGTAGCTGTCTAACTCCCAGGTACTANTCTCTCTCTCTCTCTCTCTCTCTCTCTCTCTCTTTTACCTAAGTAAAATAATATTGCAAGGTAGCCAAGCCACCAGACATGTGCGTGTGGACCCTGGCGCCACATCAAGCCCCGCGTGCTATCAATGCTTTCTGCAGACCCAAATGACTAATTACCCACCAACGAGGATTGAGTGATGTGTTCTCTTTGAATTCAGTTGAATTTCACAGTAATCAATCTTCGTCATTCTGCATGGAGAATGCGAATTGTCCCTAAATGAAGCCTCGCAAAGCTTTTTGTTGACATCCTCATGACAATATGCCACTGCGGGTCTTTTAGTTCAAAACGTCGGCTATTTGTATTCTAATATAGCTGTGCCACTGAATATAGGCCTATCCGAAGACAATAGAGTCACTTGGTAGGCATATAGGGTCTCGTAGTACAGTTGGTTTCGTTCTCGACTGACAATTGGGGATCTGGGTTCGATTCCCAGGTATAATGGCTGGGATGTGCAGTACTCAGCTTCAGAAACTCTGAAGAAAGGGTGTTGAATAGATAAGGCGGGTATGTGGGAAGGTGGAACGTTGGGAGAGGTGGAACCTGTTGAGGCAAACACCACAGAAATGGGGACCGAACGCCAATAAAATTTGGATGTGAAAGTCGAAAATAGGAGTTCAGTATTGAGGAAGGAAGTGAGAGGCTGGAGGGATGGGGCGGCGAGGGTCGCACGTCAGGACGGGGAGGGTCGCACGTCGGGACGGGGAGGTTCGCACGTCGGGACGGGGAGGTTCGCACGTCGGGACGGGGAGGTTCGCACGTCGGGACGGGGAGGTTCGCACGTCGGGACGGGAGGTTCTCACGTCGGGGCGGGGAGGTTCTCACGTCGGGGCGGGGAGGTTCTCACGTCGGGGCGGGGAGGGTCGTACGCCACAGCGCTGGCGGTTGTTATTTCGTTTCATTATCTCATTTCCTGACACCACATGATATTCCACTTTAGAAATTTCCTTTATGAATAACATTACTTTTTTTTCTCCCTGCTGTCTGGCATATGTCACGTCGAGCTTGTTAGTGCTATGGGGAACCTGCGCAGTGTTTTATTATCAACGAATTAAAAAAAAGATTGGTTGAGTATGAGGCTAAACTTTTAAATTATGTGTACATATAATTAACTCAACGGGCACTATTTGTCTTCATTGTCAAATATGATGATAAAATACCTTTATAAATATGTATATATACGTATACGTACATGTATGTACAAACATATAGGCACACACGATGCAAGTAACGACAGTAGAGATAGGTACATTTAATTTTAAACAATTAGCCTAACGCACCCCTAATATGTAAATTGTTTCGTTAATAAGGACAAATATGGATATGCATACAGCCACGTATTTGGTCAATAAACTTTGCACAATATGCCTGTTTTCATTTGCGAGGGGGTCAACATACGGATGTTTTAATAACACGTCAACCACATGAACGCAGATATCGGTCAACGCGCATATCGTAGTGGTGCGTCCCATACTTCATTTCTACGTACGAGACTTCATTTCAGAACTGAAACTGAAAATAAACTATAAAGAAGAACACCACTCCGTATATTTGAGAAAAGGTTCTGTGTAATTGTGTTGTGTTGTCAATGGCTACGGTTGTTAGTGTGCGTGCAAGCGTTCACTCACTAACCATGGTAGTGCAATATAAATCATGTTGATATTACCTTCCTGGCACCAAGGTGGGGATTATGGACGCTGGATATATATATATATATATATATATATATATATATATATATATATATATATATATATTATATATATATATATATATAATATATATAATCACCTCACACCTTCATGCCTAAGTGGCACCTCAGGGAAGGCTTAATAATAACAAAATACTACTAATACTACTATTAATATTAGAATACCATCTAATTAATAATTAATTAAATACATCTGGTCTTCAGGTGGCAGGTGCTTCCGTTGCCTGAACATATAATATAAGTGATATGGGATTCAGCTATCGAGTACAGCTATCAGCTCGTGTGCTGAATAATCACCCCAGCGTCCATATCTTAATTAGTCTTTTATACACGTACTCATTACAAGCATGCAATGTCTACACGCAGGTACTCATGCCTAGGCGCATTATGAGGATATCATGAACACAGGAGTGAATAGTCTCCGTGGTGTAGTGGTAAGACACTCGCCTGGCGTTCCGCGAGCGATGTCATGGGTTCGTATCCTGGCTGGGGAGGATTTACTGGGCGCAATTCCTCTGTTTAACGCAACAGTAAAATGTGTACTTGGATGAAAAAACGATTCTTCGCGGCAGGGGATCGTATTCCAGGGACCTGTCCGAAACGCTACGCGTACTAGTGGCTGTACAAGAATGTAATAACTCTTGTATATACTGTATCTCAAAAAAAATAATAAATAAATAAGATAACGGTGATAAACGTACTTGAACTTGGTACTATGCATCCTCCAAGTTTCAGTAATGTGTTATATTGACAGTGAGCATATCTGTAATTCATTCGAGTATAGATTATTACAAATCTGTATAACAAGTTCATTCAGATCCCATGGTGTCGTTTTGATGGGGGGTTGACCACTCTACCAACATTCTTTGATGACATCGTCGATGGCCCAGAGACGCTTCAAGATGTTACAAAATGTATATACAAGCACAAATATACATTTACACTAGCACTTGTATTCTCATACACTTCCATTAGCACATGCATACAAATGCTCATACATTTAGAAAGACATATGGGCTGGTTTCTGAACTGCCGCCCCAAGTGCCTAGCCCGAGGACAGATAGCGGGCGAGGGTGTCAGGTAATGCTGAGGTTCAGAGGAGAACTGATAATAGCTTATATTACCCTCCTGGTATTACCCGACACCCTTTCCCAGCTGGATCAATATTTGCACCACTAAGATAACTAGTAAAAAACAACACGTGGACTGGACGGTAGAGCGACGGTCTTGCTTCATGCAGGTCGGCGTTCATTCCCCGACCGTTCAAGTGGTTAGGCACCATTCCTTCCCCCGGTCCTATCCCAAATCCTTATCTTGACCCCTTCCCAGTGCTATATAGTCGTAATGGCTTGGCGCTGTCCCCCTGATAGTTCCATTCCCTGCCAGATGAATTTCGCACTTTTTTTATTATTATTATTATTATTATTTTCTACCACAGACGTGGCCACACATTTACAATGCTAACCAGCATATATACATTTTCTTCTGTCCTCCATGGACAGGGTCGAACATACAGTTCAGAGATTTATTGAACAATCAACCACAAAAGGTAATTGTAGTGCTTTTAAAATGTTAGGCTAAGCTACATACGTAAATACATTGTAACTAGCTCATCAAGATTGTAACTTGCTTAGCTAAATGAATTGTGGGGTTCAGTCCCTGAGCCCATTATGTGCCTCTGTAACCCTTTCCACTACCGCCCACAAGATGGGTATGGGGTGCATAATAAATGAACTAAACTAAACTATGTATGACACATAAAGTGTTCGATGTGTCTTTTATATAGTGTCATTAATGTCAATTTACAATGGTGAAATGTAATTCTGATCAGCTTCCACATATATTTTATGTACATACATGCACACACATACATACATACACAAATACATGCACACACACATACATACACATATATTTGTCTCTTTTATCCTGACAGGGTGAGATAGCTGATAGAGAAACTAGTGAGCAATTAAGAACTTAACCACTGAAGGTGATTAAGATGCTTTTACAAGCAATTTCGCACAATTTACAGTTTGGGCTTGCTAGGCTTTTATGAGAATACAAGGAATTATGTTTGTTAATGTTAAAAAATTTATTTGAGTTTCTAACTAATCTGTGCTCATAAACTTTGCAGCTGACCCTAAATTAAGACCTTAACTACCGAAAGCAATCACTGTTAAAACTTTGCAATTGGTAACGCAGAATGAAGCAATATTGACTTTTCTGTTGCACACCAAACACCTTAATTGCTAATTCCTAATTTTGGAAAATTCAGCCAGTATCACCCTTGCTAAACATCCGCACGAGTTAACACAATGATTATTTACAAGCATAAGCTAAAAAACACACGTTAAATTATTCTTAAACGTTGTATTCTAATTAGTTTTTGGTGTTATATCAATGTGTTAGAACTGTGTAGTTTTTGGTGTTATATTAGTGTGTTAGAACTGTGTAGTTTTTGGTGTTAAATTAATGTGTTAGAGATATGCAGTTCTGGTGTTATATCAATGTGTTAGAGCTGTGTTTTCTTATATTGTATATGAATTTATGAATGAACAACCACTTTGCCAGAAACGCTATGCGTACTAGTGGCTTTAGGTATGTACTACCTCTATCTTTAAATCAAACAGAATGTTTGTACTGTAACTCTGCAACTATGTATGTACTTTCCTAAATAAATTATTATTATTATTATTATTATTTATTATTATTATTATTATTATTATTATTATTATTATTATTAATTTAAAAAGAGTTTGTGTTCACAAACACAATATAGTTTTTAATATATAAAATCCACCGAATATAAAAAAACTAACGATGTACAAAACAGCTCCACTATTCTCTGAACAAGTTCAACAAATACAGGTAAACACGGAGAAATTTATATGGCATCGCCAGCTGATGACGTCACGGCCCACCCACCCTCAGTTTTTTTTTTCATGCATCACACACGAACGCCAAAATCAATACTTACTGTGTAGCGTAACAAACTATATAAATAGAAAGCTAATGTATATTTTTATCTCTGAATGTGTAATTATTTCACCTTCTTCCCCCACTTTCTCCCGCCTTGACAGCTTGTGGTGGTGGTGGTGTCCGTGAACTTCTGACTGTGAGAGGGGGCTTAAAATCTTAACAGTTGCCATCTATTTTAAAAGTCTCTATTTATTATAGAAATATTGTCTCTATCGTCCACATCTATCGTACGCACGACTGCCATACATACTCTATAGTATATACAAGTTTATATTATAAACACGTTTATATCATACACATGTCTATATCATATATACGTCTGCATCATACACATGCCTGTATTACACAAATATATCATACGTCTATATTTTACACACTTCTATAAGAATACACACGCCTGGCTAAACTGCTTTGTAATCTTTTCATAAAGGAGAAGCTCAGAGGTCACGAAGAATAACTATTCATTACTGCTCACCTTCCACCGCTCCTGTGCCAGGTAAGTCCACTACGGGCTCACCATAGCCCGTGCTACTTGCCCCGCTCCTGTGCCAGGTAAGTTACGGGCTCACCATAGCCCGTGCTACTTGGAACTTCTTCCGAGTAGCTGAATCTATAACAACAACAACATCACCTTCCAGTTGTTATAATCTATACAGTGTTAACTCCTCCATCCAGGCTCCTTTCCAATAGTCTCCAAAAACCATTTCTGAACCATTAATTAGTAAACACCTCAACAAGGAGAGGGGCGTATGGGTCTAGTTCTATCTACACCCTCATTGACTCCCTCGTGAGTACTGTAAACCTATCATTAAACGCTTGTCAAAATTATCTTTAACGAATCTTTTGTCTACAAATAAACATTTGTAGACATTTTACAAATGTAGACAACTTATAGAAATTGTCTATAACATAAGTAAAATAAACTTTTGTAGCTACATTAGGGCTATTCAGCCCGTGTCCCTCTTGGGTGACTTAAACTTCATTAGTCAATCACATGGGATTCCTATGGATAGAACCCGGATTCATGGTCAGCAGGAAGGCATGCCTTACCCACGGACCACGTTGTGCATACGATATTGCTCATCTTAGTTATTGAAATAAAAATTCATGTCTCATTTGCCAATGTGTAGCAAGACAATCGGGAATTAGCATTAGCGACCACCGCGGCTGTTCGTACACAACAACCCACTCACTATACTGGTGGCAACACTGTACAGCAACATTGTTAAGCTCATTGATGCCCCCCCCCCTAACACCATTTGGTCACCATTTGGTCCGGGAGACATCTCCCGTCACGCAGGGTGTAGTCGCGCCTCCACAGATCTCTAGTATCATCTTTGATACTGGTAATGGCTTAAAAGGGCCACCACTTAGGGGTTATTCATGCCCGTGCCACCTCTTGGGTGGCTTAATCTTCATCAATTACCAACCCCCCCTAACTACGGGAGACATCTCCCGTCACGCAGGGTGCGGTCGCACCTCCACAGACCTCAGTATCAGCTCTTGATACTGGTAATGGCTCAAAAGGGCCACCACTTAGGTTATTCATGCCCGTGCCACCTTTGGGGGGCTTACTCTTCATCATCAATCAATCCCCCCTAACTAGCGACTGAATGTTATTGAGGAAGCAACTCAAACAACAGTGAACTAGCTCTAACTGCCTAATAGTTAGTTTAGTTCAGTTATTATGCACCCTATACCCATCTTGTGTGCGGTAGCGGAAAGGGTTACAGAGGCACATAATGGGCTCAGGGACTAAACTCCACAATTCATTTAGCTAAGCAAGTTACAATCTTATGAGCTAGTTACAAAATTAGGATAAGTCGTCACATTATCTATGGGTTCGAGATCGACCACAAGTACAGGTTCTAAATTAAGCAACTGACATATGTGGAGAGCTAGTGTCACAATTGATATGTTTGTCCTGCACACCGCCCCCCCATCCGGTGGGCAGCGGTGGATTGGTAGTTACAATCACTTAGTTACTACCTACAGTTAGCAAACTGGGGATATTTGGCTAAATCCCTAATATACTTCATGTAAGACATATTTTACATTGCAATTGTATGATTATTCTATAACCAGAAAAATATATATTAGGAAATGTGGGTTGTTCATTTGTATGCGTTTAAAGCAAATTTAGAGATTTGGTTATATGAAATGCTCATGCTACATGCAGATAAGTGTCTATAAATTCACTTAAAGCCCCTTAATATCGCCTAATGGATCCTTACCTCGGATATCGTTCCACATCGAGCAATATTGACGTCCCGAAAAATATTGGATGTTGGGTACCAAAAACAGCACAGAAGTACTACACAATATTCACAATGGCGTTACGCCAACAATCACATGACTGAAAATACATTGACAGCAATCTGAACATCTAATGAATTAAAGCTAACATTGAAACATTATATAATAGCATATTGCCATTAAGTTGCCCCCTACTCAAATATCTGATATGCTAGATATTAAGTCACTGCACATTCTCTCATGTGTATTATACATATATATAAACGCTGAACTGTAATGCCAATCCTGAACTCAAAAGCTTCATTGAAGGTTGTAACAGAACCCATGAGCACCACACCAGAAACAAATACAGTTTTGATATTCCAAGAGTACGACTTAAACTAGAAATGCTCTACAAATCAAAGGACCCAGAATGTGGAATGACCTTCCCAACCATGTTAAAGACTGTACCTCTCTCAACCAGTTTAAGATAAAATGAAGCACTACCTAATAAATTCCCTGTAACCTACCTTACCCTCTCTATTGTCAACCCATGTCTGTTTAAACAACGCTGTTTGTCGACCTAATTGTATTTGTGCTGCTTTTGGGGAAAGGGGGGGGAACAGCCATGTTCCCCCCCCTTTTTATTTTTATTTTTATTGTTCTCAACACATTTTATTCTCTATACTCAAATAGTATTAAGTTTTAGTCATTAATGTTTTTCCTGCCCGAAACGCTTTGCGTAAAAGTGGCTTTAGGCATTGTATGTACTAGCTCTATCTATAATCTATAAAATTTTGTAAAATCTCTTGTATGTATGTACCTTACCTGAATTATCATTATCATTATCATTATCATGTATCCTCACAAACCCAATGTACCTTCTTGTATATATATATATATATATATATATATATATATATATATATATATATATATATATATATATATATATATATATATATATAAATAAATAAATAAATAAGTATATATCTAACCGAACCTTTCGAGAATAATCAGACTGACGTAAGTGTACTTACAACTTATCGGACTTTCAGTACTGAACGGGAGAAATTATAATATGCAGTTGTATACTGACACGTTTGGAAATAATCTTGGGGTAGTGATGGTTGGTGGCGGTGTTAGGGGAAGAGTCCAACGGTGTCAAGGTCACTGAAAGGTGTCAATAGATTGATTTAATATTTTAGCTGTTGCGCCGCAGCCATTGAAGCCGTGATCGACTATCAGTTACTCGACCCACTAACAAGTGTACAAATTTACTCTCGTTCGATTTTATCCACTTGCCATTTAATATAATTTAGTATTTTGCTTTAAGATATTTTAAGCAAAGTGCTTAAGAAAGCCAGAATTATGGAATATAATTTCCCTAAGGAGAATGAGAACTGTAATATGACTCGCTCTAAGGAACATAAATATTAGTTAATGTATAATGTGAATCTTGAGATATTTTAATATACATAATTGTTACTGTTACAATTGATACATAATCTATTAAGTTACTGCCAAAAGTAAGGAAGCCACATATTTAATATAATAATTATGTTAACATTTGTATGGGGGTACTATTTTCATTAGTCTTTAGTAAATGAATGAAAATCTCTAAGTGTTAATCAATAGATATATTTATTTAGGCCTACGGGGTTTAGGCCTAGGGTTATATATATGTTCACTGATTACCCATCATCGAACACCGCTCCTGTGCCAGGTAAAAGTCAATTACGGGCTCACCATAGCCCGTGCTACTTGGAACTTGTTCAGAGTAGCTGAATCAGTAACAACAACAACCCCCACCTCGCAGCGTAAATTGTTTTACTGCAAGATGGTGATCATTATTAAACAGTACTAGCAAACTTTTAGTAAATGTTGTGAATATGGAACTCACTTAAATATATGTCCCAGTTTCTATTCACAGTGTACTATAGCACACTGGTTATGTTGTGTTCCCCCACACAGTAGTTTCAAAGCGTTATATGACAAAGAGTGCTGGGAAGACGGGACACCACGAGCGTAGCTCTCATCCTGTAACTACACTTAGGTAATTACACTTAGGTAATTACACATATAGGTTTAAGATCTAAAGCAATAATGAGTTTTCCTATTATATCAGTCGTAGGTGAGGCCTGTTCGGAGACTGGGCCGCGGGATGTTGATCCCCGGAAGCTACACTAGGTAGCCACAGAGGTAGGTTGCACCTGCCCCCAAACTATCAGTCTCAGGTTAAATACTTAACTAGACAGATTGTACATACACATAACTACCGGGACAATAAAATTAGACATAGGAAATTTCGTATGTAACACAAGCCAAGGGTTTGATAACTTTCTGACGTGTAAGCCTGCACTAAACCCACGGGATTGTCCTCGGCTACCTGCCCCAGTCAAGCGGCCAGATTCATGAAGGACTTACGCGACCATTTACGAACCTGTACATTTTTTCTCAATCTTTGGCGGCTTTGTTTACAATTATTAAACAGTTAATGAGCTCCGAAGCACCAGGAGACTGTTTATAACAATAACAACAGTTGTTTAGCAAGTTTTTATGCTTGTAAACTGTTTAATAAATGTAACCAAAGCCGTCAAAGATTGAGGAAAGATGTGCACGTTCGTAAGTGCTTGTGTAACTGCTTCGTGAATCTGGCCCAAGGCCACTACAGACGTGACCTTCAGGCAGATATAATTAGCCTTATCGATGTAAAGAACGTAATTATTAAAACCTCATTCATCTGTATATATATATATATATATATATATATATATATTATATATATATATATATATATATATATATATATATATATATATATATATGTGCATATGTGTGTGTGTGTGTGTGTGTGTGTGTGTGTGTGTGTGTGTGTGTGTGTGTGTGTGTGTGTGTGTGTGTGTGTGTGTGTGTGTGTGTAAATCATGAAAATAAACACGTGATTAAAAATGTGACAGTGTCAGACCAGGGAGGAAAATTGAAACAGGAATTTCCTTAAGTACTTTCGTATATTAATACATCTTCAGAAGGAGTGAAGAAGTATTCACTCCTTCTGAAGATGTATTAATACACGAAAGTACTTAAGAAAATTCCTGTTTCAATTTTCCTCCGTGGTCTGACACTGTCATATATATATATATATATATATATATATATATATATATATATATATATATATAGAGAGAGAGAGAGAGAGAGAGAGAGAGTCAGCCTCCACCACTATGCTATGATTGAGATAATGAGGATGGAGTTGAATCTGCAGAGTATTGGGGATAGAATTGCAGAGATAAATGTAGCCTCTGCCATTAGATTAATGAGAGGTGGGGGAGCTAATGAATTAATCTTCTCGGTTCAAAAGGTGGGAAGTACTGAGCAGTGTATGCCGAAGAAGAGAGCATATATGTATACCTTATGTTCTAAAGTTATAAAGTATGATGTGATTACAGAGTGTATTGCTGTGTCCAAGAGAAAATTCACACCACCATGGAAGGATTGTAATGTAGATGTAGTAATTACTCCCTTGCAAAAGAAAAAAAAGTATATATAAAATAGGAGAGCTGAGGGGAATATATGATTGTATAATTAGAAAATTGCCTACAGAAAATGCTCTACATGTATATTGTGATGAGTCAGTAGCTAGGGATGGGAAGGCAGGATGTGGAGTCTTGATCAGGGAGTACACTGACATCGGCACTGTAGATACTGTTATTGGACGCCGCTTAACTGACAATGTCTCTTCAACGCAGGCTGAACTCCAAGGTGTATTAGTCTCATCCTTTAAGGGTCCTACAGAGTCCTTTATTTTGGGTTTCCTGAGCCTATTGGGCTCTATCATATCTACACTTGAAACTGTTTATGGAGTCAGCCTCCATCACATCACTTCCTAATGCATTCCATTTGTCAACCACTCTGACACTAAAAAGTTCTTTCTAATATCTCTGTGGCTCATTTTGGTACTCAGTTTCCACCTGTGTCCCCTTGTGTGTACTCACCTAGTTGCGCTTGCGGGGGTCAAGCTCTGGCTCTTTGGTCCCGCCTCTCAACCGTCAATCAACAGGTGTACAGGTTCCTGATGTGTGTGTGTATGAGTGTGTGTGTGTGGTGTGTGTGTGTGTGTGTGTGTGTGTGTGTGTGTGTGTGTGTGTGTGTGTGTGTGTGTGTGTGTGTGTGTGTGTGTATACTTTTCACACAGCACTTGCAACCAATCATAATAACAAACGAATACATTTCACTGATCCAGTCATTGATAACTATGTGAATGAACAATCAGGATACGCGTGACTCAACTCATGTACCCACACGTCATGACTGCCTAGTAACCATGGCAGGAAGAATTACCACACAATGGTTCCCTCCTGGTCGTGAGGATGCATCTTATGTGCTCTGTGAGGCGTCAAGGACACTGCCCTCTACCCACCCTCTATACCTCATATATAAACTATAAACACATCGGGTAAAAATCACATAAAAACCACGTACAGAGCCCATAGCTGCTATATATAAAAAAAAATATCATCTGAAATGCGTTGTAGAATATTATAAAAATCCATTTTTATTTAAAGCGAGAGGATGCATAGGCTATTATATGCTAAATATATATTGAATAATGGAGCAGGGTAAATAGCGAAGTAGAATAAGTTAGCAATAGAGCTGTGAATGGTGTATATGAGAGGACAATGCATGTAGGAGGATGAATGACTAGCGATCATGCTGGAGAAGCAAGAGAAGTCCGGCCGGCCGGCAGTGCCGTAGCGGGAGGTGACGGGGCTAGAGGTGTGCCGCTCCCATTATATTTTATATTAAGACTCCATACCCGTGACAGAAATGGGTCAGCATGTTTCCAGAACGGACTTCGAGTGGTCGTATACTGCAGAACCTCACGCATCAAGACGAAAAGAAATTTTAAGTAAGCTGTGTGTGTGTGTGTGTCATTGAGACTTTTCAAGTGTGGGGGAGATGGGGGAAATATTAAGCCTTCTGTAGGGGGGTTTAATAAGCATCCTTGAGCCGGATCTTTAAATCCTGGGCACGCGATAGGGTTGACGTCATGTTGATTATAGGAATGGCGTGTTATCAGTTGAGGGAGATGACGTTTAGATAGTGATGATGATGATGACGTAATGCACTATACATCACGCGGGGGGTGGCTGGCTGGCTGGCTGGTAGCCACCAGCTGCCAGGCCTGAGCACTCTTATCACCCCTTGCCACCATGTAATCCCAGATAACATATCAAGAGTACTAATTGAGATTGTGGCTCGGGTGTGGTTGATGCTAGGAGGAGTTGGTTTTCTTCCTGGCTGACTAGACGGGCCTCAGTACTCACACTTAACTTAATCTGTCCTTCCGGTGGTCCTGGTAATGGGTAGCATGTACACTCTCTGACAATTTAAGTGATAATGGGCCCCCCATACATATCCTGTGGACAGTAGCAGAAAGGTTAGTCTCGCATAATGAATTATAATGGGTTTAGGGTGATGAACAAATTCTAGTTCGGTGGTTAATGATTCCAATGCCTGGTCATTAGGTATACAGGTCATTAACCTCTAGGCAGGGGGGCAGTTATGCTGATTAACAAGTGCTTAGTTTATTCAAACTCGTATCTTTATTAATTCTCTTCGTTATCAGTACAATCTTGTCAGTTTTTAGCAAGTTATTGATAATAGTTTATATCAGAGGTTTAGTGAGATTTTAAGTTTTTAAACACAGTATATATTGGTTATGTTAAATGTATATTAAAATAGTTGTATTATACAATCTATGTTTTTTTTCAAATCTGTTCATTCTTGCATAACCCCATTTAATTCTTAACTAAATTGCTATACTGCATGTCCCTAGCATATGTTAAAGGTTAATTTAATGCCGGTGAGAAACAATGGGCAGAGTTTCTTTCACCCTATGCCCCTGTTACCTAGCAGTAAAATAGGTACCTGGGTGTTAGTCAGCTGTCACGGGCTGCTTCCTGGGGGTGGAGGCCTGGTCGAGGACCGGGCCGCGGGGACACTAAAAAGCCCCGAAATCATCTCAAGATAACCTACCTACAACACGAAGTCTCTAAAAAAGTTGTCATTATATAAGAATCTGTACTGTGGCCTACTCTGCCTTCCTCACAATTGCTTAGGTCTTTGCTACCATATTTTACTAGATTACCTACCCACACCACAGGTTATGATAGGCTATGCATGACCTCTTGCTACGTCTAAAATAGCATTATCTAACAAAACTCGGCCATTAGAGCTATGACATAATTTTTTTAAACACAGCACCCATAAATCGGATCTGTAAACATGCTTGACCTAAACATGCTGTACACCTTACCTTACCTTGACACAGCTACCTACCTACACAGCTATATATTCAACATTGTTCCTTGTGTACACACTCAAGTCTGTATTGCAGTACTAAGAGGCTTGTAATTCTTCCTAATGTGATATAACCTTCCAGAAACTATTGGGATGAAACCAGAACAATCTTTTTTCTTATAGTCTAACTTAACTAATCTAACATGGCATGCAAGTAAAAGGGACAAGATATGAAACTATTTTTAAATGCAGTAAAAGAGAATTGCAACATTAATCTGTTTTAAAAGAAAGTTGTTCTAATGCTCCTTAGTACTGTATAGTATAACTTTATAGGTAAAGTATAGTCTACAGGCATATAATAAAGCTACAGCAACCCTACTCATATAATCCATGTATACTGCATGTTATAGTGCTGTAAACTATATGCTGTTCTATAGTCTGTTTTGTGGAAAAAATAAAACTTATATCCTATATAATTTTATCCACATGTAACTAGGCTCTAAACTTCCAATTTCTTAAATTTCATGCATTTTTATAGTCATAGTGAAGTTATCACTTAAGTTTCGGAGCATTAACAATACTGTATCATCCTACAGTCTCACAGTAAAACAATGGTTTTCACATTAGCATTACTTGCATTCATTCTTCTCGTAAGATTTCAAAGCTTCTTTGAAAAGTATCCTCTTATCAGCTTATTTCTTCTTCCCAAATTCACATTATTCGATGTATATCTAATTAGGTATCTGTTCATTATTTAGCTATCTACCCATGTCATTTTAGAGTTTGAAGTGCATCCACCTGAAAAAAAGATAAAATGTTCTCATTTGTCAATTAAAATTATTGTTTGTAGGATTTATACTAGCAGTATACATCCATGGGGAACAGAATGTTTATTTTAATTTTAAACAGTGTTGTATTAGATATCTTTTGGGTTTCAGCTTATGTTGAAATACAGTTGTGTACTGTAATGTATATTAAGAGTTTAATTTGTGTGGCTTTGTTCTATCCAACAGTATAGGTGTTTTATATAAGTTTATTTTTGTAGCTAGGTGACACTGTAATGGGCAACTTTACCCTAGATTTTGTATTGTACTGTACTTATAGTAAGGGTTGGCAACCTCTAAGGAACAGCAGATAGTTACAGAGCATGGTCCCAAGATGAGATTACCTGGATCACATGTATAAATAAATTCAATTTCAATTTCTTTTTTATTATGCACCCCATACCCATCCCGTGGGTGGTGGTGTAAAGGATTACAGAGGCACATAATCGGTTCAGGAACTGAACCCTCTAGTTCGTTTAGCAAATAACAATCTTTTGATGCTAGTTACAAAATTATTAATGTTATATATACATGTACACATACTCATGCATACATGCATACATATACATATACATATATACATACACATACATATTTAATCACCCACACAAATACACACATCAATAATCTTTTGTGTCACAAGTGATTCAACAACAGGCTCACAACAGTCACTATACAGTACAAGGCACTTTACATCTGTGGTGAGTCACACAGTTACTAGTCTTGCTCCACACCCACCAACTGGGCGGCAGCTTTACAGTCATGTGCATGCATTACCTACAGTAAGCAAATTTTGGATACTTCGCTAAGATTTCGGGCAGCACATCATTATGAATGAAGTACTTACACATTTCTTGGACACCATTAATGGTGTTCTCTAAATTCCGTGACTTTTTCACATTCTATTATAATGGCTGCAACCAAATTGCCACCCAAATGATTAACACAAATTGTAGAAAAAATAATTCACTTGTAAATATTCCTAGTAAATTGCTTTCCTTTTCTATGCTTCATACACAAAATTAGTGTACTGTGACTGCACTATGCTGTGTACTGTGTAACAAATTTGATTTATATAACTTCTAGTGAGTTTATCCTAATCTGTGCGCATGAATGTGTACTCGAGTGTCCTGGAATTTACTGAGATTTTTTGCGAGCTTTAATCATATTGCACGGCCTGTGGTATAACATTTCCTCATTCATAAGATGCGCACCATTCTTTTCTCTTGTTATAAGAATTGCTGCTCGATTTTAATTGTTGTAATTAGTCTCATTCTTTACATATATAAATGTCTGCATTAGAATTTGCTTGGTATGTTAAATAATCATTTGGATGGTGTATAAAAAGAATTTTATAAATGCAGCTTGTAAAATATAAAATCTTACTTTGTGCAGTATATTTTCATCTATAGGCCCTTTATGTTCCAAGATGGTCTAAGGCAGTCTGACTCCTAAATGCCAGTACATAAATGTGTGTATAATGGTTATATTTGTAAAGTATACATAATAGTTTCACAAACTGGATAATTTAAAACAGCATCAGAAAGATTAATATTGAATAATATTTCAGTACAGTATTTAGAAGAACTTTTACCACAGCAAATAGTTAAATGTTAAAAGCTTTAAAAACACTGCATAAAATTTCTTTCATTATGCTCTTGATTTTGCTTAAGGTTGTCTACAGTGAATAAACTGTGTAGTACCTTCAGAATTTTATGTATTAGATGACTGCTCGATAGTAAAATACATCATAAATTTTAAAAATGCAAATAAATCTGTAATGATTTTGTCATCTGTATTACTTTTAAACTTCCATTCAGAAGAGATAATCTACTGAATTTAATTATTTCCTGATGTAGTGATAGAGTTCAGTACCTGTGCAGTGATAATGGATGTTATTACTACTAAATGTGGGATTTTTTTAAATGAGCTAGGGAGTGTTTTGCCTATATAATACAGTAGTGATGCAAGTACAGTAATATACATTGTACTGGGTACTATATTGTGGAGGGTAAAATTGCTGGCCTTTAGAAATCGGCATTGAAAAAAAACTATGTCTGCACCAGTGTTGAAAGGGGTATCTAATATATTGTATTATAACTGAGGGTCTCCGGGTTTGGAGTCACTGTGCCTTCTTATATGAACTTTGAGGCTGGAGCCCCTTAGGGCAACTAGGGCAAGTTAGTTGTTGCCTTCAACCTCATTCTGACTGTTCCTGTGACGGTGCTGGAATCAATCGTATTGGCGTTTACCTTTCCATTGGAGACTTTTGGCACCGTGGAGAGGGGAGACCTGCTGCATGGTTGACAGCTTCTCCACCGTACCTACCTACCCTGGCTTTGCGCCCTGGAGAGGCCACTCCAGACCGACAACAAGAGCACAACTCCATAGTTTCCTGAGGCTGATGGATGCCTACTAACTGCATCAGAATGATTAGTATTGAATAATATTAGTATTCAGTACCTGTTACTCATAACCTAATTTTTCCCCTAATTATTACTGAAACCTAATTATCACCTATTTATTACTGTATAAGCAGAAGACTAATGGTGGCTGGTAAGATAAGCTGGATTTGTTATTGGGTTAGCTTTGGCATCTGTGGCTATTGTAATTCCTAAAAGAGTTTACCCAAAATATCCCAAAATAAATTCCAAAAATATCTGGTTTACTCTTGAGATAATTATAGTTTGCCGACTACATTATATATCTTTATTGGAGTTATTAGTGATGCTGTCATGTACAGCCCCATACTCTTCTGATTTATCATGCCTTGAAAATAATCAAACAAATACTGTATGGGTAAAGGCATGAAGTAAGAAACCTAAGGATTTTTGCTGTCACTTGTTTTATGTCCCTTTTCCAATAGTACTGTACAGTATAAAGATAAAATCTTATTTGCTGAAAGGTGCATGTATTTTTATACTTTGTATTGTAGCCTATGCTTTTATTAATTGTGTTTTATATTTCTACTTCTTTACAGAAAAGCATCCAGAAATAAAAGAACTATTTGGAAATGACCCCAACCTAATTTGGTGGGTACTGGGATTGGTGACCTTTCAGATTCTCTCTCTCTTTGTGGTAAGAGAGCTGTCGTGGCTGTGGGTTTTAATCCTGTGTTATTGTATTGGAGGAACAATTAACCATTCACTCATGTTAGGTAAGTGACAGTTTATATCGTTCACGTGACTTTTAAGAATTTAAATGTATTTTAGTGACCCTGCTTCAGGAATTCACTTAGAGAACAGTTCTAAAAGTGGGACAGTGGTCAGTTTTTTTTTTATGAACAATTTGCTCACGAATGCCATTCAGCTTGTTACATACAGTATATAATTTAGAATTAGACATACAGTACTATACTTGTACAGTACTGTATACAGGTACTGAAAGTACATCCACAAAATAATCTTAGAAAATATAATTCTAATTTCCTTTAAGAGCGGAAATAACAAATTTACTGCAAAATTACTCGTACAGTTTTTTAAGAGAGAAAAGTTCTTATTTACTTCACTAGTGAGTGAGTATGGCGATAGTACTCTGGAAATGCAAATTGTTTGGTGGTTAGCAGAGGCAAATTTCACAACCCTGGTGCAGCAAAAAGTCTTCTAACATCATCCCATTAGGTAGCTTCCTATGAGGTTATGTTAGTTTATAAGGGTAAAGTTCAAAATCTTTATTTATGACACCAAATTAAGTTGTTGAGGGCAACATCACAGCTCATGTTGTTTGGAAGAGTGTGGTAGCCAGATTACAATTCAATATTTTATATATTATTCACAGAGAAAATGTTGAGCTATAGGATAAAAATGTGAAAAAACGTACATTATGTGAACAATACAGTACAGTACAGTATTATAATTTTGCTGCAAGTTTCATCTTTTCATCTTCTGTGATAAGTCAACAGATTTGAGTGAATATTTTGTGGTCATGCTGTACAGTACAGTACTGTAGATCTAAGAAAGTTAATTTAATTATTCCACATTCCCTTTCAGCTATTCATGAAATTTCTCACAACCTCGCCTTCGGACATTCGAGACCCTTGTCCAATCGTATTCTTGGGATGATTGCCAATTTCCCAATCATACTGCCATTCTCTGTGTCCTTTAAGGGCTATCATCTAGAGCATCATAAAGTGAGTACTGTAAATATATTTATTTTTTATTTATTTATACAATTTCTTACATTCTTGTACAGCCACCAGCACGCATAGCATTTTGAGCAAGTCCTTAATCCTTATTTTCACACGCACACATCCCCAGGAAGCAGTCCATAGTAGCTGTCTAACTCCCAGGTACTATTTACTGCTAGATGAACAGGTGCATCAGGGTGCAAGAAACACTTAACACTTACACTTACCAAAACAACACTGGAGTTGGTTTGTTTCCGCCTCCGCCAGGGACCGAACTCGGACTGTTACGACTACGAACCCCGAGCGTGTTCCACTCAGCCGTCAGGCCCCTAAATAGAAATATTGCATTTTTATATCATTCCTTTGTAAATTCTGTTGCAGGTCAATGTAGCATAATTTGAAAATACAGGGAATGTAGTTACTTTAAAAAATGCCTATTTGCAAATTAGTTAATCTAGTGCAACATTACATCCTCAGCCATTTTAAGGAATTTTACGTTGTGTGCGGGTATCATTATTTCTCCTAATCACCACCTTATCCTCTTACTTATGTTGTATATAATGTTATCTCTCCTGATTTCTCATAGTACTGTATGTACTGTATACAGGTCCGTCAGTCATTTATTTATGTATTGGTTTTAAGAGTGACTGTTCACCTTGTAACTTAAAATTCACTGCACAAGTTTTGTTAGCTTTAAATCTTGCCTAAATGCTGTGTATTTGTGGCTTTTCCAGAATACTGTATACCATTTAATTACCAAAAATCTGTAGTGATAAAACTAATTGTACCTTGTGTCTGTACATAGGATTGAACAAATAATTTTGGAAACTTGGACACATTTCATCACGTGTAAGATACTGCCTCTGATGGTTAGAGGTCTCTTGGGGGTAGAAATGGCATGTTATGACACTGTGGGTACCATGGGTTTCTGTAAAGCTTACGGAAAGAGAGAGAGAGAGAGAGAGAGAGAGAGAGAGAGAGACTTGTCACCTGCTGCTCTATCACTAGAAAACCCCCAGCAGCTCCTCAAACAGGATATGCATAGATTATTCAATTGTGATTTTTGTTTGTAATGACAAATTTTGCTGAATGAACTTGTGGTAATGTTTACAATATACCCGTTTTTAATTGGCTGCAAATGTGTTTTCAGGAATGTATTCCCCAGCATTAAGCAATGTTTGTTTACACCTTAAAAAACTTTTGGTTTAGACAGTGTGACAAAAAATACAGTACATTGTAGACAAGTGAAGCTTCTGTTAATAAGATTTGATATGCAATGATAAAAATTTCAGCTGGAATTTTGTATAGAACATAAGACAGCTGATATTTACTGTTCCTGTTGATGCAAAAAATACTGTACAGTATTTATGGTAGTAGCATTAGCTACCTAGCTGAAGATGTGTATATTTGACTGAACTCTCAACAGACGTATTTTGTGTTCATTAGTTTAGTTAAACAGCGGTAAAAACATACTTTGCTTTAAAAACTAAATGATGAGTGAATTATTATAGGGATTAATGAAAAGTGTTACTACAAAATTTTGACACTGCTGATTCAGGATTATTCAGAATTTAAAATAAATTACTCTTTTAATAGGATTTACAGTACTGTATAGTAAAGGAGAATTGTGAGGTATCACATACTGTATATAGAATTGTAATAATTTATATATTTTAATAGTGAGCCCCCTCTGTTAATCACTGAATGACCTCTCCCTGTGCTTGCCCTCTTGTTTAATCCTGTCATTCCTTCCTGTATCCCTTAGTAGATTGGTTGGGATTAGACCTCATCTGTTATATGGAGTTTTTTTGTTTTGCTTTTTTTTGTGGATTTTTTTTTAGGTTGTTGCCTCTTGAAGGGCAACAACCAAGAGTACCTATCTGTAAAAAGAATTAACCACATCTAGGATATTTCCCATGCCCAAGCCTGGAAATATCATTTTCAAAGCAAAAAAAAAAAAGGCTCGAATATTACTGAACAAAAACCTCTGCAACTGAAAATAAAAAAGAACTATAGCATTTGGTTTTAAATATGCTCAGTGGCTTTCACAAGGCCACAACTATTTTTTGTAATTGGCCCCATAGAGCACGGAAAATATTAGGTATGAATGGTAACACTCATACTATGGCTTCAGTCACGTTTTTGATGGTTTTCGTAGATGGACTCGATATTACAAGAAACAGCTGGAGCCTTGACCTTGAGGTGCTTCCGGGGCTTAGCGTCCCCGCGGCCCGGTCGTTGACCAGGCCTCCTGGTTGCTGGACTGATCAACCAGGCTGTTGGACGTGGCTGCTCGCAGCCTGACGTACGAGTCACAGCCTGGTTGATCAGGTATCCGTTGGAAGTGCTTATCCAGTTCTCTCTTGAACACTGTGAGGGGTTTGCCAGTTATGCCCCTTATGTGTAGTGGAAGCGTGTTGAACAGTCTCGGGCCTCTGATGTTGATAGTTCTCTCTGAGTACCTGTTGCACCTCTGCTTTTCAACGGGGGTATTCTGCACATCCTGCCATGTCTTCTGGCCTCATGTGATGTTATTTCTTTGTGCAGGTTTGGGACCAGCCCCTCAATTACTTTCCATGTGTAAATTATTATGTATCTCGCCTGCGCTCAAGGGAGTACAGATTTAGGCTCTTTAGTCGGTCCCAGTAATTTAGATGTTTTACCAAGTGGATTCTAGCAGTAAAGGATCTCTCCAGGTCAGCAATTTCGCCAGCTTTGAAAGGGGCTGTCATTGTGCAGCACTACTCCACTCTAGAGAGCACAAGCGTTTTGAAAAGTATCATCATCGGTATAGCATCTCTAGTGTGAAAAGTTCTTGTTATCCAACCTGTCATTTTCTTGCAGTTGTGACGGCTACTTTATTGTGTTCTTTAAAGGTAAGGCCTTCTGACATGAGTACACCCAGATCCTTTATATTGCCTTTTCGTTCTATGTTATGATTTGCCTGAGTTTTGTACGTGGTTTCCGTTTTTATATTTTCATTTTTTCCGTAGCGCATGAGCTGGAACTTATCTTCGTTAAACACCATATTATTTTCAGTAGCCTATAGAAAGATCTGATCTACATCTGATTGGAGGTTTGCCGTGTCCTCTATGGTGCCTACTCTCATGAAGATCCTAGTGACATTTGCAAAGGATGATACAGTGCTATAGGTTGTGTTCTTGTCTATGTGCGATATGAGCCTTGTGAAAACTATTGAGGATATTTTAAACCAAACTCTAGTTTGTTTTAATTGTGTGTTGGCAAGGTTTTGTTCACTCAGGTATAGCATTACTGCTGTACCTTTTTAAAAATGAGTTTTGAGGCTGGGGAATGTGTAAAATAAGCTAGATGTGGTTAAAAAAAATTGCAGACATGTTCTTATGGTAGTTGTCTAATATAGGTTGAAATTAAAATTTTGTTAAGTGAAATTAGCCTATAGGGCATGGGAAAGGCATCCTAGAGGCAGCTTGAGTTGCAACGAGTTGGAGTTGGTTTACATGTAGTTTGTTGAATCAAGGTTGTACTGTAAATAATGATCAAACAAAACCATTGAAGGAATGTCTCGGCTTGTTTTAGTTAAGCTCCATCTGTTTGCTCATTTCATCCTCTTGATTTATTTGTGTTTTGAAAGGTTGTTGAATGAGTAATTACAGTGATTTGTAAAACTGTTTTTACTAAAAAAAATGATTAGAATATTTTTCTAGCATAGATACTGTATAGGTGATAACTCTTCCCTCCAATGATGCATGCATTTCATCTGTTTGTTGGAGGCCTAATTGTAAAATTCTCAGTTGTCAAGGTATCATTTATTATTTGTTAATTTTGATTTATGAAAAGAGCACAGTGTCTATAATGGTGGTACAGTAATTAATTTTGTTGCATTTTGGCAGGGACCCTGTACATTTTTTTTTTTTTCTACAGGTCTGTGTATTCATAACATACAATCATATTGGTACAATCAATAGTTACAATCATATTTTCTTACCTCTTTTTTTTTTAAATTGGTTATACAGTACTGTAATTGGTTTAAACCATGATGTAAGTACTGTTCAGTATTGTACATAATACAGTATTGTAGATGTTAAATTCATATCAATTGGTAATCCTTCTTCAGTTATAAATACTTGGGGTATTACATTAAAACGTTTTTTTGCAGTTCCAAGGGGATGAGAAGCTGGACACTGACATTCCAACATACACAGAGGCACGACTCTTCTGCACGACTTTTGGGAAGATGATTTGGATGTTTTTACAGCCGTTATTTTATGCCTTTCGTCCGCTTCTTACTTACCCAAAGACTCCCACTCTTCTTGAGATCATCAATACATCTGTGCAGCTTTCCTTCAATTTCTTTGTGTTTTACTACTTTGGTGGTAAGTCAACCTAATGGAAATTATTTCTGTACATTAGACAAAAATTGGTTTACATGCCTCCTAAAATGTTCATACTTATTATCCTTGTCCATAGAATTTTTTCTATCTTTTATAGGAGTCTTGAGAATTCAAGGTGCATTTAGCTTGATCGCATGTAACTTCTGTTTTTCTTTTTAATCAAAATAAATCCTCGTTAAAAAAATCCTTGGTTTTAACAAGCTTGATTACTTAATGCATGGTGCACATAATTCTTTATTCTCATCTGTAATTTAACTATACCAATTAATTTTAATAGCCTATTTATAAAAGCTTGAATAAGTGTTCAGTATATATTTTTTGTGACCTAAATGTGTTAATTACCAGGCTTGGTGAGAATTATAAGAATTTAGTGGTTTAGATTAGCGAGATGTGTAATGAATGAATGTTCTGTAGATATTTTCTTTAGCAATAGAATATTAAAAAAATTGGGATTCCCCATAGGTAAGAGTCTTGTATACCTAGGAGCAGGATCTCTGCTGGCTATGGGTCTTCATCCAGTAGCTGGCCATTTCATCTCGGAGCATTATATGTTTGAAAAAGGATTTGAAACCTACAGCTACTACGGCCCTCTCAACCGCCTTACCTTTAATGTTGGTTACCACAACGAGCACCATGATTTTCCTTATGTTCCTGGATCTCGTCTTCCTAAGGTATGATTTCTGTAATTTCCAGTAATTAAATATTTTCCACATTTTCAAATGAGATTATTATTTATGTACATGATAACGGCTATCTTAACACTATGCATAGTTAGTTAGACTTTCCTGTGCTTCTTTTCCAGGTTAAAGAAATAGCAGCAGAGTTTTATGATGACCTGCCACAGCATAGTTCCTGGGTTAAAGTTATTTATGACTTCATAACAGACCCTGCTATTGGCCCATATGCCCGCATTAAGAGGAAGCATGCAGGCTTTACAAAAGATGAATAGTATTCGTACTGCATTGTTAGAGTATCCCGACGAGATTTTGCAATGGATTTTGTGATTACTGTATTTTGTTTCTTGTTCACTGTAATACGTACGTAACACGAAAGTGTGGTATTTTATAAAGTTCGATGAGTGGGTAATTTAATCTGCTTGTCAACTCATTTAATTTAGTATTCATTGTTCCCAATTCCTAGTATCTTAAAGATTTCTTAATTCCATAAGAATAGTGCTCAGTATTTTTCAGTACAGTTAAAAGTGGAATTATGAAACTTGTAGATATGAGAGCATTTATTCATACTAAGTTTGTAATTGTCATCGTGCATTAATGAGTAATTGGGAAAATTACTAGGAGAGGCTATACTAATTTGACTTATTGAAAACTCGTTTTTTTCTGCATTTCTAACGAAAAATCATTTTGTATTTACATAATACATAATTAATTTTTGTCACAGCTGTATTGTGATTCTGTAAAAAATTAAGTGACTTTATTAAAGTAAGAAACTTTTATATTGATGTCAAATTGACAAAGCAAGTCTTGATGTTTTTTTTTTATTGAGGATGCGCAAATGTTCTAGTTGCCATTAATGGCAATAAGCATCACTTCTCTCAGCTCAGATAGCACTGTTAAAAGATGAATAGCAAAGAGAATTGTCATTTTAATGTAGATAATTTTATGAAAATATATTTACATATCGTGTAAATGTTTTGATCAGCAGGCAGTATTTTCTTCACTTTGAGATTGGTAGTGTTGCCAGTGGTATCTTTCAAAGCTTGAATTATGCAACCATGTATCTTGAAAAATTTATGACGCCACATTTGTGATGTGGAGCAATACTGTATATTTTTTTAATTGGTTTTGTTTAAATGTGTATTATATATTTGGCCATTTTTTTTATTTTATTTTTGGATACTGTGTATCGCCAATATCCTGAATTCAAGATGCAGTTAGGTACTGTACTTTAATTTTCAATCTTCATTAATATTGTACCTAGAGCTATGAAAGTGTGAGGTAATTTGAGTGCTGATATGAAATATTTAATTATATAACCTGTGATACTTCCATTGCACATCTATATTGTATACTCATTTAAACTGTAATGTTTGTGGCATTAATTGAGGTTCACTTTGACATTGTTGCAAAACTGGTGGTTCCCCTCTATTTCAAACCAACAGTATTAAGTAGAAAACCTAAAGCCTTGGCATTCTTATTCTTGTGTAATAGATTGAGTGCTTTTATGAGTGCTTTGGAGCTTACCTAAGATGAGAATCTGAGACCACTAGTGCCCTAGACTAGTGATTTTATGTTCAATAGTTTGTTCATATACTAAAGCTATTTCAGTTGTAAATGTATGAATTTTATTTTTAGCATTAAAAGTGTTATTTTTAAATGTGCAGAGTAATTAACTTGCTGTACAAATTAGAATTTAATGTTAAGAACTTGTAAGGCGCTGATGTGTGATATCTTATTGTAGTTCTTCATGGTAAAAGCTGAGAGGTTTAGAACATGCAAAGAGATGAGCCAGACTTATATTGGCCTGTTTAGTTGGTCATTGAATTATAGTTTTGAGGATTATAGATACAGTACTATGTTGTTTTAGATTTGCATAACTTTTATATTAAAGTACACATTAATGCTCATTTGAACATAGTGCACATGAGCATCATGGAATAAATTTTGTCCATAGAAGTTGGTAAAATGTTGCAGACTGAAGTAGCACCTGCTTAAATGTCAATGCTGCAGTTCTCGCTCGTACTTGGGGAAAGTAACTACAGTACTTCATATAAGTCCTAGTAAGTGCATGAAGTGGTGCTTGCTTAGTAGTGAAGTCAGTGTATGAACTTTTCTTAAGGTTTCTTAAGATGAACAGAAGATCTGTGATGTTTTCAGGATTACCAAAATAACAGTAAACTGAAGTGTACAAGATCTTCAATGCATTTGGGTGTTATAACTCTTGAAAGGCAGAAATTTAATTAACAAAAATTGTGGCAACTACACAAGTAATTCAACAAGTGTTGGGCCTTATGATTAAAATCTGGGATTTAATGTCACTCGTCTTTGTCTCAGGGACTAATAAGCTTCTGAATATAAAGCAAATACAATCTTCCAAGTATATTAATAAGGTACATTGCGTACTTGTGTAGTGTTGACAGCACACAATTTTCTGTTGGCATATTAACGAATGCTGAAGAGCAAATACAGTATGTTTAAAGTTATAAATGTATTTTTAAGCGTTCGTTTGTCTTGGACATAATAACATCTCTCCTTTACATGAGGCTTGGCCAGTGCTTCCTAGTATAAAAGAATTCCAGTATTTCTTTGGAGAGCAATAATATATTTTTTCAGTGTTAAAGGTGCAGTTTACAATATCAGAACTACTATACTGTATTGTAACCAGCTAAGGTATGGTTGACCTGTAATGTGCATTTCCTGCTATAGTTTTACTGATATGTTATAACTTGTGGATTTCCTTTATAGTGTAAATAAATGTAAGCTTTATCAATGTATGCTTAACATTTTGTGGCAAATTAAATGGAGAAAAGTTTAATAATATTAGTGAAGGTCAAAATTATCTTCTTGAAGAAAAAGTAACTACAGTACTTGGTTTAGAATTGAAATTTGGTTCATAAATTTGTGTCATGAATGAAGGTAATGCAGACCAGACAAACTCTGCAGTGGATTTTTTTTATGCTCTTGTAAAAACATATTTTGCAGATGTTAATATTAAGAGTATTTTTTCCTCAGTTTCTTTCATAAAAGTTGGTATATATAAAGTGTTTAACATCATATTCCTGTTTATTAACAAATTTTATTCGGGCATTACAAACTATTGCCGATGTGTATTAATTTGAAATGTTAAATTAAACCACATCTTGATCTTCAACCAGACTAATTGTCCAGAATTTTTATGCATATTATCATTTAAAACACGATGTTAACCTCCATCCCACTCGTCTGAAAAGGAAGGAAGTGGCGACATTTGGGTCCATCCTGGACCATTATCATTATGCGTACGGTAGAGAACCGACCAAAATGGTCAGCAACTGACCACATGCCTTCTTTTCAGATGTGTGGGTTGGGTGTTTAATGTTCAACCACATTGTGACTTACTGTCGGCAGTATAAGCTAATGCACATGTTGAGAAGTGGATTGGATAACAAAGCTTAGTTAATTGTGGTTTTTTATTCCGTGCATTTCAGTTTATTAATAAACTGTCATTTAAAGGTGTTTTAAGAAATTTAATTAATATTTAGTTTTTTATACACTAAAGTTCTGAACAAGTGCACCAACTCCACCAAATATAATTTTAAGTAGTTTTTAGTGTAGAGAATTTTTTTAACGGTCTTACGAACATAAATTTTTTGTTGGTCTTGTTTCGGTATGGAAAAGAAATTCATTTGGTATAAAACACTTCAGCATTTCAATGATACTAAAAGTCATTGTCCATACTATAAACATTCTGATGATGCTAAAAATGCATAATCAACGGAAAATTCCTGAAAAGCACTTTCATTTTTGTATTTGTTCATTTTATTTTTTATTCTTTTTAGAGCACAATGTTGGCATAACTTATCAGGGGGACCAACCAAAATATTGGAAGACCATCCAGATGTCACCTCAGCCAACATTCTCTCACACAGGACAATAATTATTTTGCTTGTGAGAATTTTCACTATGCTTTGCAAATTAACTGCCAAAAATTATTGAAGTTCGTTTTCTTTTTACAGTAACATAGATAATGTGTTCGCATTTCCAAGTATTATTTTTATGTGGAGAAATATGAGAGGAATGTTGAGAAATACGAGGGAGGTGAGAAATACAGTATGAGGAATGTTGAACGATTTATATAGATTAATATATTCAGCACCATCATGCAAATTCTATTACGATGTCACTTTATTTTGTATCTATACTCCAGCAAATTCATTTTCAAATGTCTTGCTTAGCTAAATGAATTGTGGGGTTCAGTCCCTGAGCCCATTATGTGCCTCTGTAACCCTTTCCACTACTGCCCACGGGATGGGTATGGGGTGCATAATAAATGAACTAAACTAAAAAAAAAATTGACACCAAATTTATAGTAATAACTAAAAAATTTAGAAAAATGTTAAGAGTATAAACATTTTAGGTGTCACTCAGCGGGATCATGAGATGCTCTGAGCATTTACGTTCAGGACCGAGCTGACAGGTCAGAACGGTACTGTTAGCAAGTGTCCAGTTACTTGCTGAATGTGAGCATAATGTTTTAACTGTGATAGCTTAGATGTAGACTTATTGATACCTTATTACTGTTTTAAAGCGACATGATGTTACCTTCTAATGCTATATTCAGTACTGCACTCGCTCTTAAGTGCTGGAAAGGTGATTGGTGTCATTTTGTTTTGAGTGTTCATACAGAATGTTCATATTTCAAATGTCTTTCTAATCCAGATTAATTTTTTGCAATAGTGTTCCCATTATGTTTTAATTTTTGTTTCCCCCACGTATAACTTCTCAAGAAAGATGCTGTAGAATTGTTAAATGCAAATAACGGAGCTACTGTACTTGGAAAAGTAAAATAACTATTACCTTTGGTTAAAATTAATGGATACTTAAAGCACAATGAAATCACACTAATGTGATGCATCACAAGAGCTAAATCTAACTCAGTCATAATATTTTCTCATTGTAGTTAATGTAGTGGACAAGAATGTTAATAACGGTTAAGTTTGTAGCAAAGATGCTGAGTAAAACTGCAGTAATGAATGAAATGTCGTGTCCAGAGTGTAATATACGTGATATACTGTACTGTAAAAAAATAGAGGAACCTCGTGTGATGAGCACCCTCCTCCCCATCTACGAGCATTTCAAGTAACGAGCAAGCCACTTGCAGAAAATTTGTCTCGATTTATGAGCTTCTGCTCGATGAACGAGAAAACTACACGTGGTGCTTCTTAGCGTTCCCGCTGGTTCTCGCAAATTTTTTACACCTCCGACAACAGTGTTGTATCGCGCAGGACAAGCATCCCTCTGCATTTATTTGTGCTTTTCTTTGTTTTTTTTTGTGGTTTTATGACTACAATTCGTAACCCACGATGTCACCAAAGAGGTTGCTTGCTAAAGATAGTGTTGTCAAGGGGAAGAAAGACACAATTTTTGTAGATTTGGAAAAGCATCACCCTGATAAAGCAGTGACAACATGGTGTGTGTGAACATGTTTAATGACAATTTGCTGTCTCGTTTTAGGGACATTCTAAAACGAAGACAAAAGCAATTGTCAATAGATACGTTCTTTGGAAAGGTACAGAAAAGACGAGCAAGTGATAGTGAACCACATCCCGGTCCCAGTGGGGTGAAATTCCCAAGAGAGAGCCTGCCTGACTCGATGGTAGATTCTCCTTCCACACCGTAACCCCTCTCCTCCTCCCCACCTCCCCATCATCTCCCTCAAGCCAGCAAAGACTTTTCATAATGTAAAGTACATGTACAATTGAAAACAGTACAACAAAAGATTTATAATAATTACATGTACAGTATTATAATTACATTATAAAATGTCATATTGATGTTCTTTGGGGGTGGAATGGATTAATTTTATTTCCATTATTTTAAATGGGGGAAATTCGTTTCACAAGACGAGTTTTACATGACGAGCTCGGTGCCGGTACGGATAAAATTCGTTAATCGAGGCTCCTTTGTAGTTCCTTTGTAGAACAGTACAGTATATCTGTTGTGCATCAAGGCATGCAGGTGGTCATTTTGTCCTAAATTCACCCAGTCGGTCATTGAACGAATAAATATATATTATTAAAGGAAATAATATACTGTACAGTAGTAACATTTTTCACAAGTAGTTATAATTATTGTTAACGATTCATATAAAGAGTAAGCAGGATGCAATAAGATAAATTAGGATACTAGTGTACACTGAAATTAATCTGAAGGCATTATACTGAATAACCATCAGATTTAGCCAAAGTTATATAATAAGAGGATGATTTGTAAATATATTTGAGATAAGCTATTGTAATTTCCAGAAACTGGAGGTTGATTTTCTTGGTGTTTGATGTCAAATGCTGCTATGGTTAAAAAAAAAATATTAGGTCTTGAGAACTAAATTATAAAGTTCCACATACTAGTACAGTATCTAGAAGGTGTAATAGAAATGTCTTGACTGAAATATTTGGCAATGCTTAGTTACACAACTACTACATGTAAGTTTTATAATTTATAATTAGTTGCTTTGAATCTTAATCTTTCCCAAAGAACTAAATATAAGGTGAAAATTATTTAAGTAAAATGATGCTATTATGGTAATACTGTACTCTTTTTACAACACTTTTTTGTTTAAGATTGAAGCTCCAATTTTCATACTCTTTTTCTATTGTATTTGTATTTCTATTGTTTTTTATTGTAGAGTATTTTCATACTCTTTTTCATTGCTCTTTTCATACTGTAATACAGTACTGTATTTCCACTTTCTAATTGGGATAGGTACTTTTATCAACAAATAGTACAGTACTGTAATTTCATAAACTACAGTACGGTATATGTATTTTAAATTTGTATTCCTCAATTTAAGTACAGTAACTTTAAATGTAATTTATGAAAAGCAGTATTGTTGCTGTTGTGCTGCATAATATTATATGGGTTATAATTATTACTGATGAATAATTTTATTATAACTGATGAAGCAACAAAATAGTTATAGAGCTACTTGTGGATTTCTTGGTAAAGCATGAGACTAAGATCTGTGTGAACAGTTTGGCTTTGATTTTGAAACCATTACCCAGTGGACACCATATCCTAGACCACTGCCCAATTCTTCACCGAAGCAACGTCATCAACATTGAATTGATGGTTTTGATTCAACGTTGATCCAGTTCCACTTTTGGATAGTGGGCCCACTGGGGTGTGTGTGCGTGCATGTGTGGCATCCCCCAAATTTGTTGGTTTTATTTATTATTTATTTATTAAACCTTTATCACAAGTTTACCTTGTGATAGATTCTGCATGGCAGAACTCGTAAATTTGCCTACGCCCGCTTTTCCCTTTTACTTAGTATAGGCTGATTATGGAAAATAAGTATAATGGCCAGGTAACAGGCATTGTGTTTGAGAATTATCCAGTGCTGTACACAAATGGCGACACTTGCCTCGTCTAATGTGCTCGTCTTGACTAGTATTTTTACAAAACATTTACAGTATTTAATATTTTAATGTAAATGATTAATTCTTTCCTGTAATTTTCTTTCCTAGTAGGTTTTCATTTTTAACCTGGATATACTTCATAAATGAGTGATATTTTTTCATTATATATGGCTAATGTTAATCTTTTATTTTTGCACTGGATGTATTGAACAGAATTGGGTCATGCATATTTTCTACAGTGAATCTCGTGTTTTTTTTTTAATATGGAACTTATTGTAACTAAGGAATTTTTACTTTAAAGATTCCAATTATGATAATGACATACTTTTCATACTGTATTTAAGGTGAAGCTTTAGTCTTGCAGTTAAAAATACTAAGGTTTGCTTAGTAATTCATATGTCAATTGCTAATTAAAAACAAATTATATACCTTACACAGCTCTTTCCTTTAAAACCTTTCTTTGAAATTGTTCTTGAAAATGCATTGTATTGCAACTTCTCGATTTCACAATTATTTAAAATATGAAGTTTCTTAGTTATTGTAATTTGGCAATATATTTGAAATAGATGTCCTAAAATGTTTTTTTGTTTTCCCTCCTACATAACCTTCCCGGTTTGGTGCCTTCTTTTTGATAATTACTTGTTTTTCCCTCCAGTTACTTGTATATGTAAGAAGTGTCATATTGCTTTGTACTTTATAACAAAAATGCAATGTGTTATTTAAGAAAATTAATACAAGAAGTTAAGGAAGTAATTAGCCTGTTAGAAAAGTATGACTAACAGTAATAAAAAACATATTAAGTTTTTAAAAGTATATACAGATTTTTATTGTATGAGAGAATTATGGTATTAAGTGGATCCAGGACTGTCCTCGTGAGTCGAGCACTTAGAATTTGGGCTGAAGTTTGCCAAACCAACCAAATGCTTTCTCAATGTCCTTTAGAATGGTTTCTACTTTGCTAAAATTCTCTGCAAGTCTGATATCTTTCATGTCACATTGTAACAATGGTACCAAACACTGCTGCTACCGTTGAAACGTTTGCCACAAAAAGTACTGGTGTTATTGTACGACTATGGTAACACTTACTGTAATGGTTGCTATAAATTGTAACCCTTTAGGCAGTACTAATGGCATTGATATAACCCCAAACAACTGGAAGAGTCTGCCCTCACAGCAGAAAATGCTCAAATCGGTTATGAGGGAAAGAAATGACGAAGATGTTAAAAATATCTTTACAATTCTTACAGCCTAGATGGAAGATAAGGTTACTCGTAAAACAAACACCTCTTGGAACTCTGCCACCACTCAAACATAAAACTGTAAATCAGTTTGCCAACACCACCACTCCTCTTGGAACTTTGATAATTAGGCTAAATGACTCGAGAAGAGATCAGTCGACTAATACAGTGTGTTAGGGAACTTTGATCTTTTAATATTGGTTGAACAGAATTCTTTCAAATTCACTCCATGAATTACAAGGGGGAATATGTTTATTCATATAAATGCTCATCAGATCACAGGTGATGTCCAAAGCAATTCAAGATCTATTACACTGGAGATAATTTACATCTTTGTCTCGTGTGCTTTAAAGTGGAGTCCTGGCTTCACCTCTCTCAGGCCAATATCCAATCAGCTGAAACCAGGCCAAAGGTCCAGCACCTCTCAGCCAATGACTAGTTTTAAATCCAAGAGGCATGGTTTTCTCACAAAAGATAGGTATCACCAAGCATATTGAGGGGAGACGTACACGCCTCTTGTAATTCGATATGGCAGTATTGTCTCTCCTATGACAGGAGTTACACATACTAATGAATGTGTATGAATGAATCTTGGACAGGAATCTTGTCTCCCGAGGAGAGAGAAGCGAAAGGAATGGAGGAGGAGAGGAGGATAATTTCATATCATAATACATTAATTAACGATTTCATATCCTAATGATAAAATGTGTTCATGTCCGAAACGCCTTGTGTAATAGTGGCTTCATAATGTGTAACTCCTGTCACGGGAGTTACACATACTAATGAATGAATCTCGGACAGGTGTCCTGTCTCTACAATTGTACATAACTCTTTATGTTATCTGTACATACATTCTTCTAAATAAAAACTATTATAATAAAAGATTAGGACCGATTCGCATAGTTACAAAATACACGATGAACTTGAGGGCCTTTATGCCAGGGTTACTAGCAACGAGAGGTCAACACTATCATGTGTGGATTTAAAACAAATAGGTTTATAAAAGAACCTCGGGGGTACGACAGGTCGGCCTATGTATCATCAGGCTATGGGAGATGTCTGCCGTATGTATCATCAGGCTATGGGAGATGTCTGCCCTATGTATCATCAGGCTATAGGAGACGTCTATGCCCTACGTATCATCAGGCTATGGGAGCCGTCTGTGCCGTATGTATCATCAGGCTATGGGAGACGTCTATGCCATATACGTATCATCAGGCTATGGAAGATGTCTGTGACCTATGTATGTATCATCAGGCTATGGAAGATGTCTGTGACCTATGTATGTATCATCAGGCTATGTTCGTCCATGTTGCGTCTGACCCCCAAAGACGCATTTGCGAATTTCAAGGACCTGTGTAATCAAAAACTATATTTTCTCAAGTATAAATAATAAAAAAAAATTATAATTGTTTCCAGTTAGGTCTAAGATATGCTCTAGGTGTTTTGGATCTGTTGGCAATTATTATTATTTGCAGTATTTATGCGCGAGTCAAACAGGAAGAACAAAATCAGTTGTAGAAACGTTGGAACATAATAGCTGGAGACACGTGCGAAGTGCCTTTCAAATCGTAAACATTTGGCTGAATTTAAGAGAGCATTTGGCCATCGTTCATGTAGACGAGCTGCTGTGTTTGGGTGGAAGAAGATCGAAGATTGACGTAGGCAGTATAGGTTGAGGGCGAGAGAAATCACCATGGGATCAGAGGCTTGCAAAGGAAAAGGTACGTTGAATTGATGTACAGATGGGCGACAGGGTGACGTTGAAACACTTAGGCAAGAGTTTATCTACAAGATTTGTTCACTGGGTCTCGGGCACTGGAGTGTGCCAGGTTGGTCCCCTTTAGTGGCGAGTGTGACAGGTGGGTCCCAGGAGATGGTAGATGTGACAGGTGGTCCCAGGAGATGGTAGATGTGACAGGTGGGTCCCAGGAGATGGTAGATGTGACAGGTGGGTCCCAGGAGATGGTAGATGTGACAGGTGGGTCCCAGGAGATGGTAGATGTGACAGGTGGGTCCCAGGAGATGGTAGATGTGACAGGTGGGTCCCCAGAGGGGGTGGGTGTGACAGGTGGGTCCCAGGAGATGGTAGATGTGACAGGTGGGTCCCCAGAGGGGGTGGGTGTGACAGGTGGGTCCCAGGAGATGGTAGATGTGACAGGTGGGTCCCAGGAGATGGTAGATGTGACAGGTGGGTCCCAGGAGATGGTAGATGTGACAGGTGGGTCCAGGAGATGGTAGATGTGACAGGTGGGTCCCAGGAGATGGTAGATGTGACAGGTGGGTCCCCAGAGGGGGTGGGTGTGACAGGTGGTCCCAGGAGATGGTAGATGTGACAGGTGGGTCCCAGAGGGGGTGGGGTGACAGGTGGGTCCCAGGAGATGGTAGATGTGACAGGTGGGTCCCAGGAGATGGTAGATGTGACAGGTGGGTCCCAGGAGATGGTAGATGTGACAGGTGGGTCCCCAGAGGGGGTGGGTGTGACAGGTGGGTCCCCAGAGGGGGTGGGTGTGACAGGTGGGTCCCAGGAGATGGTAGATGTGACAGGTGGGTCCCCAGAGGGGGTGGGTGTGACAGGCGGGTCCCAGGAGATGGTAGATGTGACAGGCGGGTCCCAGGAGTTGGTAGATGTGACAGGTGGGTCCCAGGAGTTGGTAGATGTGACAGGCGGGTCCCAGGAGTTGGTAGATGTGACAGGCAGGTCCCCAGAGGGGGTGGGTAAAATAGCTGGGCCTCGGGATGGTCAGCTCATCCTATGCACTCCACAGACAAAAATGAATCCACTGTTGTCCAGGCAAACAAACTCGACGAGTCTGCAAAGCATTCTCGCCCAGCCAAGGTCTATTTATAAACAACTCTCTTTCACAGTCACAACAAAACCGTCGTTCTAAACGAGTACACAGTGTTCGAAAGCTCACTGATTGTTTCTGCACACTGGGAGAGCTTTCCCCCTTGAATACCTTAGTGTGTGGTGTATATAGATGTATGTATGTATGTGTATATATATATATATATATATATATATATATATATATATATATATATATATATATATATATATATATATAATATATATATATATATATATATATATATATATATACACACACACATCGTGACAAGAACACAGAAATAGGGCGGCCGATAAATTCAGACAACGATTTAGAGACGTAGCTGGAAGACTTAAATTAACTAAAGATGGATTGAAAATTAGAGAATATAGTAACAGATCTCAGGTAATTAGTATCAATATGGCTTAATGAAAATATAGAAAAGAGTAGTGGCGATAAGTATGAAGTTGAAACTTTCCCAAAAAGAGCACAAAAGCTTCATGAAAGGCTAATAGGATATTAATTTTATATCGCCGATATAAGCTGTTTGCCTACATCTTTATCATGTCCGTATGAAACCCTCTACACTTCTACCTTTCATCAGTGTTTAACTTCAAATAATTGTTCACAGAACCATGGAAACGGAGGGGTAATAAAACACACATCATTAGAAACTATTATGGCCTGTATTTAAAGCATTAATACACAAAGTGTTTACTATGCTTTTGTTCGCATGTTTCTTGAAGGTTTGAGATGTTTATGTCACTGATCAGGTACGTCTGTGGGCCAGTTACCCTTCTCTCATCCGCTTCTCTCTGTAGGAAGCTGCTCTCTCTGTCCGGTTCATGGTACCCACTCATAACTCTGGCTTTTGTGGAACCAAGTGATGGAGCTTACCTCTTTGGCTCGATATTTTGTCTTTTTTTTAATTAATAATGATTAAGCACTCAAGCGATATATATATATATATATATATATATATATATATATATATATATATATATATATATATATATATATATATATATATATATATATATATATATATATATATATATATATATATATATATATATATATATATATATATATATATATATCTTCATTAAACACTGAAGCAATCTAGACATCTTGATTAAGCAATTAAGCCATTTAGAGTTCTTGATTGATATTATTGTGCTCTATAGAAGTCTATAGATTTGTGCTCTATAGATTAATGTATTTATCACAAGTACGTGTAAGTGGGTGGGTGTGTATTGTGGGACGGTAAAACAAACAAACCTGAGCTCTGGGCACTTGTGAAATAAAGGTGACTTGTGTACTCTTGCCAAGTATCAAATGTCCGAATGAAGGACTAATTATAGTCATTTTGTATTGTGAAATAAGAAGATATAAGATGTCTTTCTCAGAGCCCCTTGTTAGTGCTCAGATTTGTCATTTGTACCCGTGAAATAGTTGAGTAGGGCAGGAGCCTTGCGGAAGGTCTCCGAACCAAGACGTCTGTTAAGGGTTAGTTGGGTAAGTAGATGTTTTTAATATGAATTCTTTGCTTTGTTGTGTGTGGTCTTGTTCGCACATTCGACAGCCCTTCGCGGGATCCGGAAGGTTGTGCACTAACACTGGAAACACTTATTAAAGAATTCTCTATGTGTATTTAGTCAGTATGGTCAATAACATTAATTGACATTCGGTGGCATTGAATATACATCAGACTCTGGCTCAGATAATTTCCTCAATGTATGTTTTTGGAATTTCCCATAGATAGCTACATTTTTTATGGGTAATTTTCTTCTCTGTGTATGTATATATTATACTTGACAATGTTAGTGAGGAAAATTCGACATGTGTGTACTTACAAATGTGTTTACCTGCCCTAAACAGCCATATATATGTATAACACTGCATCTATTCGGGAAACAAACTGACCATGACGATTAATTATTGGCTAGTCAACTAAATGACGTCATTGCACGAGTCCCTTGATTGGCTGGTCAGTCATGTGGTCCTTCTCAACATTTCCCGAAAACTTGCAGAGTTGAGAAGTTTATGTACAGAGAAGCTAGTCGAAGCTTTGGCATAACCATAAACCAGCTTGTACCTGGATCAGATGTACTCCTTTCAGAGTTGAAAACAAACTCAATCGTTGTGTATTTTTGAAAGCTTGTAAAAAAAAAAAACAGGGGACGTTAGTACTTTGAAAATCGTGGTTAATTTCAGTTTACCATACTTTACTATAACGTTTATCTTGCTATATTGGCTGGCAAGTTACGTTTCTCCAGTCCGGATCCCCAAAGCCCTTCCCCCGAGCGATGTGAGAGGACTGCCGCACCTCAGGGACTAGACGTCTTAAGGACTCGCAAGGTCTGCCACAGGTCATCCCCCCTCCACCCACTCAGTCCCATTTAAAGTCATTCGCCAAATCCCCCACTCTCAAAACCCAATCAGTCATTGTCACTCGTATTATGCTGTCCAGTTATCAGCATTCATTAAACTGCGTCTAAATCATCATGCATATTCATCACTTTTGTTACGAAGTTATCCAGTCAAATTATCACTCGCAAGCTCACTATCCACAAGCAACGTGTCTATTCACCAGTTCTCGTTTAGCTTTGCCATCCACTCTAATCGTTACCACTTGAAAACTGATATCCAACCAGCACCTCCCCCAACTCTCATTCTCCACTCAGCAATCTATCAATCAATCTATCACCATGCCTCCGCTCTCCCCAACCAATCATCAGTCACATAATCTGGATGACCTTGCCCCCCCATCTGACCCCAGGTCATCACCCCCCATCTTGTCTTCGTCTTCACAAGGACATTTATAACGTGGGCTGACCAGCTCCTTATAGTCAGTGTCCCGTCGGTGCGGGGGCGACAGTCCTAGCTGCCCCTCACGCCTGGTCAGTTCAACACACCGTGACTAGGATTCATATCTGTAGGGGCGCTGCCTATCGATGCACTGTTATTGTACGAGTTTTAGATTCGAATTGCATTTATCATTTGGTAATTAATTTGCAGAGGATTGTTTGTTTAAAGTAGTTAACGTCCAGCAAGTCACACTTATCTTGTAGTTATGATATATGCTATTAAACAATGATCAAGATTATTAGTTTTTAGTTTCTCAACAGTGCCTCGACGTTGTTCGCGCGAGGGGTTGATAAGAACGCCGCTCTCGTCTCTCACTTGTATTAGTAGGCAGTTGCGAGCTGCGGCAAGCCTGCTCGGTAGCTACAGGACCCTGCAGGTCGAGCGCCTCCGTTGTGCCCTCCAGCACACGTCACCGTCCTTTGTAAGCACCAGTTATATTCACTCACACAAGACCTGCAGAAATTAGTCTACCACTCCAGCGCCTGTTGCGTTTGATTTGTTAATAATATTAGCATGATACACTTGTGCCCTCAGGCAGTTAGTGTAACTAGTAATGTCCACGTCACTAGGAGTTAGGTTCAGGTCCTGCGGCCTGATGGCGTCCCATATACCTCAGCTTCTGTGCTGCCAGTGGCTTTTGTATCAAGCAAGCCTGTGTCCTGTGTGTCCATGGGATTCCATTCCACTGTCTGTATTGTGCGCGTTGCTGGCAGCGGCGAAGCATTTCTTGGGACATGGTGGGTGAGTGCCACCGAGTGCCATAAGGTTGAGGCACTTTTGTCATGGAGCTCTGCATTCGTACACTTAGTGCTTGCGAGCCCAGCCAGAGACCTCGGTCTCTGCCACGGAGTACATCTCCTCTCGGCCTGAATGCGTCGACCGATCAGAACGATGATCAGACCGTCGCTGCTGCTGGTGTGTACGTCGCTCAGTCTGCACAATGAAGTCACCATCGACCACGTCCTCGTCCTCCATGTAGTGTTGGGTGAAGTGTTGGTTGTCAAAGTCGTGGTGGTAGTCACGGTACTGGTGCTGGTACCTGACTACTGGGCGCGGAGAGGCGTCGGGAGAATGGTCGGGAGTAGTCATTACTTCAATGAGGTGTGGCGGCTCCTCAAAGTACTCCGTGGATGAGCGCTCCAGCTGACGTCTTTTGCTGTCAATGGACGACCCAGACACGTGGGAGTACCTGTCCACTGGCTCCTGCAAACGATGGGAAAGAAGCAATGTGAATTTGATTGCAATTTGACAGATACCTTCATGCACTGTTAACTTTGTCCTGCATATAAAGTTGTGTTTGCATAAAATCAGGCTCTGGTTTACCATTTGAAATAAATTAATATTTTTAAGCCAGAACCAGAGGGAAAAAACAATTATAGGAATGATTTGACGAAAGTGGCGACTCACGTGGTGGCGCCAGTCCTCGGTGAACTCTGAGGCAGACCGCGCCAGGGACCTTCCGGTTCTGGCTGACATACGGTCGTCGAAATCAGTGTCCGGATACTCGTCATCAGGCAACACTGGGACGTTATAAGTGATCTCTGGCTGTGAGCGGTCTGCGATGGAGCGAGCCCCGCTGGCCATGCTGGGTCCACTGATCTCGCTCCAGGTGTCAGCTCGAGCGAAGTTGACCTCGGTCTCTGTCATGGATCGTACATCTATCCCGGAGTGGATGCTTGACCTGCCGGGTGCAGTATAGAATGAATATACTGCCAAGTGCAGTATAGAATTTTGTAATTTCTGAAAAAGCTGATTTGGAAAGTTGAACTAGGAGGAGACGGAAGACAAAAACATTGGTGGATGTGAATATTGTGGCCTATACAGACCTATTCTAACTTTTCACCGAGTCATCCAAAGAATACAGGAATAAAAAGTATCAGATTATATATCTAGTGGAATGTTTAAACAAATTACTGACTTTGAAATGTAAACATACTAGTGCATTTAACCTTTGCAATAGACAACAAACAAGTAAAAAGGCTCAGCATGGACTTAAAGCATGACAGAAAAGCACTGACTTGGATGATCTGCGGGAGCGAGCAGAGGGCGGGCCAGGGCGACGAAGAATCACAGGGTTGCCCTCAGAGTCGTACTCATACAGCGGTGGCAGGGATGGTCGTCGCCCAGCTGGCCCACTGTCGTGTTTGCGGTACCTGAGAGCGACATGGAAGCTGTCAAGCATGGCTGAGAGAAGCAAGGGAGGCTGAAGGTAGCATATAATTTAAATAGTTTTCCCGAAGAAGGATGAGGGGACTCTTGTCTTAGTGTGGGGGTCCTAGGATGTAGGCCAGGGTAGGGAAGGAAGTCAGGGAGAGGCCAAGGAAGGGGATCAAAGGCCTGGTAGAGAGGAAGAGGCCAGAAAGGGAAAAGGATGTCGAGAAGGGAGAAGGACAGGGAAGGAGGATGCCAGGGAGGGGGCAGGAAATAAGTCTGAGGAACACTGAGGAGGCAATGGGACGAACTGGTGATAAAGTGAGTGAAATGGAAAAAGAAATATAAAGAGACCACTATTTTCTTTTGTGGTATTAACTACGGTTATGGAGAATATTTTAATGACAATTCAGAAATAATGCTGAAACTAAAAAGTTCATAGGCAACAGAATGTCTACACCAGGTTTAAGAAAAATAAGCTGAAAACATGTGACACTAGTTTGCTGATAAAATATTTAATAAACAATCATAGCGTGGTAACCTCGTAGCAAGAAATTAATATATTATTTTAGGGCTTCTCATTAATTAAATTTCTAAAAAAAAATTATTTCCAGTTATTCTGGGGTCAGTTATTATTATTACTAAAAATCACAGTCTATATGGAACACATACCTTCGGCCGTCCCTCGAAGGAAGGCTTTCGGTGTCAGATGCGGAAGGCGCCTCGGAGGAGGAGTCGATGCGATCGTGGGTGTCGGGTGGGGACAGGATCCTGATGATCACGTCCCACTTGCGGGGCTCGAACAGCTTCTCATACCTGTAAACACACTGTCCATGTACTATGGTAATCTCAAGGCTGCAAGCAACGGTTTAAACACTTGTCAAGGATGGTATGCAGTGGCTTGACGCCAAAAACAATGATTTATGAGCGACTTTTAGTACTGCAGTGTGATTTTTTTTTTATTATATGGATTCTTCATGAGAGATATTCCGTTATATGCAGGTGCAATTCTGAAGGACACAGGTGGACGCGTGGCATACCTCTGGTCATGACGGATGCGCTCATAATCTTCCTTCACAGTGGCGTATGTGAGCATTGTACGCAAGGTAGACTCGGTGGAGATGATCTGGCGCCATTTCTCTCGGTCCTCCCTCGTCAGCACGTACTGGACGGCCTCCTCTGTTGGTGGCGGCTCAAGGACACGCAAGAGCACGTTCCAGTTAGGTGGAGGTGGATGTTCCAGCTTCTCCACCTCCAGCTGGGTCAAGTCATCCTCGTCAGCATGGAACATGTGTTGACGGAAGATGTCTGAACCGGGTTCACTGTAGCCCTCCCATTCAGGGCCTGATGACTCAACCTCGTCAGCGTATTTGGGTCCTGGGTAGTGACGGATGGCAACATTCCACTTGGGAGGAGGCAGAGCTTTGGGCTTCATGTGATACTGTTCGGTGGAATGAAATGTATATTTTTTCTGTGTTTGTTTAACGAATACCAGATATATCCAGTAAAATAGAAGGTATACAAATTAAGAATTATGCATTTATTTACCTATTTAATGAAGTACCGATAATAATATAGTCAGAAAAGAAGCAGATATAAAACAAGAGATCAATATATGACTTAGATTTTAAGAGTCAACCGAAAAAAAGAGATAAATGGACTCACTTGCTTGATGAAGCGTCTGTGACGTTCTATGTCCTCCGTGGTGTGAGTCTCGGTGATGGTGGAGACGTGTCGGTCGTCCACGACGTGACTGGTGACCTCTGGCCTCCTGGGCACCACCAACAGCTCCTCCACGACGTCCGTTACACTGCGGGCTTCTGACGGGTACTCTGAATCCGGCTCGGAAGGCGGAGGCCGGATCATGTAGCGGCGGCCTTGGCGCTCCACTGTTTCCTGGATGTCTGTTGTCTGGGTCGTTACCTTTTCGATGTTTTCGATGTGTCTGAGGTCTCGTCGAATATTTTCGCGCATGTCCACTTCAAGGTCGTGTTCGGAGACTGATCGTGCCACTGAGCTGTACTCGGACGGTGGTGGTGGTGGAGGTCTTACTTGGAGCTCCAGTGTCTTGCGATGAATGTGGGCATACTCCGGCGGGGGCAGGATGACAGGCGGGGGGATCACAGGTGGCGGGATCAGGTCCCCAGGCTCGGATATTAGTAGGGCGTGCTCGGACCCTGGCAGACTCTCAGCTCGGAAGCTCTCGTCCTTCTCCAGAATGGTGGTGAGGGACTGCGACTGTGCCAGCTGCAGTGGGTAGTCGGGTTCGGGGGTCTTGGGAGGAGTTGGCGCACGTTTGACTCTCACCATGAAGGTTGGTTGAGGCGGCCGGATCACCTGTGCCGCCGTTACCAGTTCTGCGTCACTCTGCATCATTGCGTCTGAGTACACAGAGGACAGTCTGTCTTCATCCATAATGAACGCCCGATTTTTGGAAGGCCTGTATTGTCTCCTCTTGCATGTGCATTGAGGCTGCTGAAGACCTACGTTCCACAGATCGCATATCCAGCTCTTCCACTTCCGATCCACTGGAAGGTGGATCAGAGGGGTAGTCAGAGGGAATGGTGTCAGACTGTGAGACGAGCGCTGTGTCAGAATCGGAGGTCGAAGTAGCGTGTGCTCGCGGGATTTTGACTCCATCGAACATAAGCGAGGACCCAGACATCTTGGTGATGTCCGAGGGCGCAAGGGACATGGGACGCCGGCGGACCAGCTTGATATTGCGCTTCTTGAGACAAGTGTAGGAGCAGGCCATCCCCACCAGCAGCAGTGCCAGGAACACGATGGCGCAGATGATGAGCAGAATTTCTATCTCACTCACTGGCGCTGGAAGACCTACAGGAGCAGGAGGCGCCCTGATGGAACAAACAAAAGAATTCAGTATACATGTCAAGTTGGCCAAACAGTAATTTATAAAATTCGTGATAATTCCAAAAAAGAAACAAACTCATCTTTCATCATCTGCAAAACTTCAAAAAAAAAAATGCAAATACCCCACAAGAGGACAGACGCCTGAAGGGGGGGGGGGGGGTCAACCTACACGATAGGGACAGGCGGTCCAGGCGGAGGTATGACTTGGGACTCGGGTATCGGCAGATAATGGTCTTGACTTCGTCACCCTCCAGCTCCAGGCCAGGGTGGAACCTCACTATAATGTTGTTGACGAACACTCGACGCTCCACCTGCAGGGGAAACTGATGTATTAGGCTGCGAGGACCTTGTGTATTTGGAAGGTGGAAGAGCTGTTGTATTAAGGTAAAGGGGCCAGCAGTGTATTGATGGGTTGTACACTGAAACACTGTATGTCTGGCACAGTAGCGTCGTTGTATGGAATTATGAGTGAGAGTCAACTGTACACCTGTTGTCGTGGCACTGCTCTGTACATGACACTACCGTGTACACCTGTTGTCGTGGCACTGCTCTGTACATGACACTACCGTGTACACCTGTTGTCGTGGCACTGCTCTGTACATGACACTACCGTGTACACCTGTTGTCGTGGCACTGCTCTGTACATGACACTACCGTGTACACCTGTTGTCGTGGCACTGCTCTGTACATGACACTACCGTGTACACCTGTTGTCGTGGCACTGATCTGTACATGACACTACCGTGTACACCTGTTGTCGTGGCACTGCTCTATATATGACACTACCATGTGGTTTGAGTGCCACCATGAAGGAATAATAATCCTAGGATCTATGAAGAGATATAGCACTACACGATGAACCTCTAGCCACAAGGACCCCCTAGAGCGAGTGTTGACCTTAATACTCTAACATGTGTCTGTGTACGTGCGGATACCAGAGATGTCAGCTTTTATGCAATTCAAATAATAGGTGTAAAAGTCACGGTTTAATACAACAAAATTCAAATAAAATAGAATCGTCTTTCTGACAAAAACAAAGCAATTACGATCTTTCCAAGTATTTAGAGCAGAGGAAATAGAGAAAGTGCGCGTGTGTGTGGCTTCACGTGTCCTTGTGTGTCGGGTCAAGAGAGTGTGCCTGAGGCTGGGAGCCACGAGTCTCACCCTTATGGTGGCTCCAGCCTCAAGCTATATTGCTCGTTAAAGACACATAACCATGATATATAATTATTGCATCACAGCTTACTAAATTATCGTAATTTTACTATACACCTTACAGCTACTGGAGAGAGAGAAAGCTGTCATATATCTATAGGAGAATGCCGGCTGTTATAAAACAGAGAGGTTATATATAATGATCATTAATAATACTTCCATGTTACAAAGCTCTTAAGATATAATCAATTCGAAACAAAGTGACAAAGATAATTTGAGTTGTATCTTACCCTGTTTGTACCACAGCCCTTGAGTGGTAGTTCCAGGTGGTACTTGGTCTTGCCCTGACCCTGGACACGACAGGCTGAATTTCGGGAGCCATTCGGGTAGATGATGCCGTAGAAGGGTTCTTTGAACTCCACATCTACCAGCATGTAGCCGGAAGCGCAGTTCAGGGTGGTGTTGGTCCGCTCGGTGAAGATCTTGGGACCGATCTGGTCCAGGTCCCTGGAGGCCCCACCAATCCTGCGCCACACAGAGACAACACTCGTAATTATAAAACGGTTCCACGGTTCGAGATCTCATACAGCCCAGGTGAAGGAAGGAAACTATCAGGTGGAAAGCGCCAAGCCATTACGACTATATAGCCCTGGAAAGGGGTCAGGATAAGGATTTGGGATGGGACTGGGGGAAGGAATGGTGCCCAACCACTTGGACGGTTGGGGATTGAACGCCGACCAGCATGAAGCGAGACCGTCGGTCAACCGTCCAGCCCAGGTGAATGGAAACTCATAATTACTTAAGAACATAAACAACACTTCTTTTCGCTTGCTTACGCTCACATTTTTTTTTCACTCGTGCATTCCTTTAGAGTTTGTTTACATGTTCATAATTGGGAATACTTTTATCTATCTTTAGACCCTAGAAAGCTACTTAAACAAACCGTTTATATGCAGGTATCTACTTTAGCTTGTTATTTTGCTCATATGTTCTGACGGTGTGTGGGACCCCCCCCCCCCCCAGTGCTTCTCTCAA
>WNGS01000337.1:2160396-2173031 GCA_020271785.1 Procambarus virginalis | reverse complement strand
TCAAGGTCACGGTCTCTTCCCTTACTCTGGACCGTGGCCTTTCTCCTCGTCTCCACTCCGTGCAGGTTTCTCCACAATAGATACTTCATCTCTCTTCCGGCCAGCCCCAACCTCGCCACACGCTCACCTCCAGGAAATCCATAATATGCCTCCACTTATCCTTGACAACATTTCCTATTATGGCCTACAACCATCTATGAAGTAGATTCAAAATCCTTCAATTTTCTTCATTGCGAAATTAGTTTCTATATTTCAACCTAACAATTTGGATATTACTTTCAGATATGTCTACCAACTTTTAAGACACTTGATACGAGGGAAAATACAATACATAACACGTGTTCCAGCTCTGACGAGTGCTACTTTATTATAAAATACCATCAAAGCGCAACCATCAACCCCCACACAACACGATCTTTCCTATACATACAATTGCAGTGCTAAACGCGACATTTTAAATTCTTGCCGTTTAGTCATCGCGCAAAATTCCCCTCAACCCCCTCAGCGTCTCATTTCGTCTGGTACGGTCTGGCTACCCAACATTAACTGCTCAATAACTACCTACACTAGTAATACCTATATCACCACACATTAAGCGGCAATGTTTCAGGGGGACACAGATCTCATCCTAGTACACAAATCTCCATTAACACTACAAAATCAACTCAACACCAATATACTTACTGCAATACACGACAACCAACAGTCCGTGGACCAATAGCTGAAGCTAAACTTGTGGTTAAAATCCCACTTACATTTCCCCATTAACAAACGGACATGTTGCTTTCACTGCCTATACTACTATTACAACACGCGCTATCCCTCATTACACAATTATAAAACACACCAATATCAATACACACACCGCCTTCACCCCCACGTGTACCGTCCACCCACCTACACTAACAAATACTGCCACGAGCCTCACATCTGCAGTGCAAATTACTCTACCGCAACATTAACATTGAGGGAATGTATCTACAATGAATCACTTAAAATGAAGGTTTATGACCTATTCCTCCTATGAACGAGGTCACTTATTTTATCCAGTATCATTTACAAACTATTTTACTTAATCCATTGAATATTGAATGGGAGTGTTACTAGCAGCTCTACCTCAAACAACCTACAGCCAAATATGTCTAAGTCACTCGACGAGGACACCAAGGCAACGGATTTTCAACGTCCCCCCCCCTCCTCTAATACGTCAAATTATGTAGTCTGGTAACCAGACCACTTTAAAGTCGCCATTAAATGCTTGGGGGGGAGGGGGGGGAACAACAGCACTATCAACCAATTTTAAAGACGCGCGAACAGTTTTATAAAACAAACTTACACCACTGACTCACAGGTTAAGGCTGTTTTCATTGAAAACTAAACCCTCGCTATGAACGCCCAGATATGGCTCTAGTAGTGGTCAAACTGCCAGTTATTTCAGTACATCAATGTCCACCTCATAACATCCCCCTCCAACCGTTATTCCACAACCCCCAGACACTTACCTATGGCATGCCGCCAATTTACTCCCTAACTTAATTGCCAGTAACTCCCGTCCACCACGGCCTATTGTCATCACGTAAATTTACTTAGCTGGACCTCGATTGGGTGACACTTCAATATAGACTGCGTTACGCCCCGATACACTTGCTTTAGTGACCACATTGTTATTAACTACTTGCTTTAACACCTATGTAAGGTACGGTTGATCAGTTAACGTCCTTCCATTATGAGGCTTTCGCGGTATTTACATGAATCTTTATGCCTACTCATCCGGTGTATTCAATTTAGCGTTTCCCAGCGACAATAATATTACTTCCTACTTTATGTTATTGCAGGCACTTCTCCCTGCAACATGGAACTCACTAAATAATTACTTAACGTCATCGTTGGTTACCTTAGTTTTGGGGATATAAGCATTTTCTAACTTATTTTCACTTCATTAATACATCTTTCAGAACAAACAGTAATTCCTGCCAAACTAGCTTCCTGTCAACTTCGACAACACTGAAGTTATCATAACTACTCTCGGCCGCCTCAACGTGATATTGAAAACGCAACAATTAACACGCTCACCTTTAGACCGTAGTAACTTCGCCGAACCTACAACCTATCCCCACGAACATTCTGAAAGACGTCAGACACTTACTGCCAAGTCTTCACGAATAGTGAACTTGAAGCGTCTCCTCGTGTTCTTCCACACAGCTCAGGGGTCCAGGCAATCTGTCCGGTATTACCTGCAACAAGGCAACAGTTACCTGATGCTACCAATATAAATTATTAAAGCATACCTTTATTTGGAACCTGTAAGTACTTGCAGTAAACTATTTTGATGTAGCTGCTCATTTCAAGTGCCATTTTTGAAGGCATACATCCCACCTGCATAGTCAACGAGTTTTCGAGCTGTTACTTGTGGGTCGACACCCTCTCAAACTGAAGTGGTTAATAGTATTAGGCTGACTTAATACAGTATCCTAATAAAATATTTCCATGCCTCTTAAACTAGGTCATAAGTAAATACTTGCCTTAAACTCATAGCTCCATCATATCTGCTAACTCTAGTAGCACATCTAGCCCAACCAGGACATCTGTCACCAGCTTCTGCTTGGTACCGTCTCGATTGAATCATCGCTCCACCACTCGTCCCATGACAACGTTAGTCTCCTGCACATTCCAACATCACCAGTCGGCTCATGTCACGCGATGCCTCATCTTCCCAACATTACCTCATTGACTAACAATACCTCTGAAAAAAAATACATTAAATTTCACTACATATTTATGAAATATATTTTAGTACTGATTATGGGTCAGGACTAAAATATCTGCGTATATATATATATCCTCCCCCAAGAGGGTATATACGGAAAACTAAAAAATTTATTTTTGACCCTATATATTGGCGTTTTGAAGGTGTACAAAGAGTGTAAGCTAGGGGGTGTGTCAGCCCTAGCGACCCCAAAGGGTAACGGGGTACCAGCTCAGAGTAACAACACGCCCTAACACTAACTTGTACACCACAACTATGCCAATACTAGGGTCAAAATAACGTTCCGTTGATCCTCACCCACCAAGTGGACTCAACAGCCAATCACGTTTCGAGTTTTCATTTGACGTCACATTCTCGCAAGCTCTACTCTCATTGGTCGACTCGACCTAATTGGATACTCTAGTAATTCATGACAATTATTTATTGAAAATGAAATATATACACCCAAATGTATACCCAATGTATCTGAAACATACATATACCAAATGTATGAAAAAACAATGTTTGACTTTACACTCACAAACGATGACTTTGGATTACTTATTATTAAATAACTATTATTATAATGATTAAATAATATGAATACTTATTCAAGCTGTAAGTACAGTGCAACACAGTACAGTATACTATAGTACAGTACCGTACAGTACACTTCCGTACGCTACAATACAGTACAATACTATACATTACAATACATTACAGTGCCGTACCATACAGAACAGCCAAGGGCACAGTACTCTGCAGTACAATACAGAACAGTACAGTACCGTATAATACAGTACACTACAGTCAAGTGGCGTACAGTACAGTACACTACAAGGTACAGTACCGTACAATACTCTACAGTACAGTATTGTACAGTACCGTACACAACAAAACCGTACACTACAGGTAAGTTACAGTACAGTACAACACTACAGTACATTAATGTACGGTACAGTACAGTACAATACACTACAGTACATTAATGTACGGTACAGGCTACACTATTGTAAAATATAATACACTACAGTCAAGTACTGTACACTATAATATACAAGAGTATAGTACGCTATAGTATGTACAGGATACATTTCACTATTTATTTTGTAGCCAAATTCTGGCTCTCTGCACCTATTCGCAGTTTGAGATTCCGTCTTTTTATACCGAAAATAGGCCAATTACTGATAGCGGCAGTGGGTTACATTTTGCCCAAACCCCCCTGCAGTTTGTAGTATACCCCCTGGTATAGAGAACGAAAGTAAAGAATACGGGTACAGAGAGAAAAGGGAAGAAAGAAAGGAGATATCAGAACCCCCCCCCCCCGTATTACAATGGTGCACAGCGGTGGTTTCAACAATTTTGTTTGAATTGTTGAAAGGCTCACGCGTCTAGCCATTCGGACACGTGCGTAGATGGTAGGGCGGACAGCCACAGCCGCGGGCTAGGATTAGTCGTGCGCCTCACAACAGTGCGGTTGAGTGGGGATTGGCGAATCTTGGGTTCATGCGAGCTGATATGATTAAGGATTAGTTAGTAAGTAATTCTGTTATGTTTATTGGCTAAGGAGACCGCTCCGAGTTGATTGGACTGGGTACCATACTCGACCCATTGCAATTTATTCAGAGGTGTTGGGAGCCACCATACTCTCAACAGCAGTTCCTTGTGGACTGTCTGGCCGGATTTATCTATGGGACGCCAGGAGATAGGTCCGAGGGCGTTGTTAGACGACCCAAAACGCTAAGAAAAACGTAAATCCGTGAAAGGCGTTGCGGCCTCCGAGGGACGGACTAGTAACCTACCTAGCAACGATTCAACGACTAAGTGATCGCACACTTAGTGGAGGTTGAGCCTCTAGTCTTAATTGTTGCTGAAAGCTGCGTGTCGCTCTGTTAGAATCTAGACGTTCGAGACCCCTAGGCTAGGCCCGGTACAGCGAGCCGGTAGGAGTAATTATAGGATTAAGTCGAGTGTATCTTTGAATTAAGTATAATTAAATTTTTGTAAAGCAATTCCTTTTCATTGCGTTGTTCTAGAGATTAACTTTTTTTTCCCCCTAAATTCAATCCCCTGTTAAAAATTTTTCTAGGTGTTAGTATTTTCTTGTATATTAGGCTAAGTGCGTACATTAAGTGGCCATTTTTGCCACTTTTTTGCCCAAAATAGGGCCATTTTTGCCACTTTTTGCCATTTTTGCCTACAAATGGGAATTTTGGAGGACAAGATTTTGCAGAAACTTTTTAAAAATTTGGGGAGGAATTTTGACCACTTTTTTTGGCATTAAGTGTTAAGGTAAGGTTTTCCGACATGATTACACCCAGATCCTTACATTGCCTTTCGGTTCTATGTTATGATTTGCCTGAGTTTGTACGTGGTTTCCGTTATATATTTTCATTTTTCCATAGCGCATGAGCTATGGAAAAATTATCTTCGTTAAACACCATATTATTTTCTGCAGCCCATAGAAAGACCTGAAAGATCTGACTGGAGGTTTGCCGTGTCCTCTATGTTGCCTACTCTCATGAAGATCCCTGTGTCATCTGCAAAGGATGATACAGTGCTATAGGTTTGTGTTTCTTGTCTATGTCCGATATGAGGATGAGAAAAAGTACTGGAGCAAAAGCACAGTACCCTGGGGGACTGAGCTCTTCACGGTTGATGGGCTGGATTTATTTTGTTGACTATTACACATTAGGTTCTGTTGGTCAGGAAATTGTAGATCCATCTGCCTATTTTCCGGTAATTCCTTTTGAACGCATTTTATGTGCAATAACACCATGGTCACATTTATCAAAAGCTTTTGCGAAATCTGTGTAAATTACATCAGCGTTTTGTCTTCCATAGCATCTAATGCCATATCAGAGTGGTCCAGCAACTGCGACAGGCAAGAGCGCCCTGTTCTGAAACCATGTTGTCCGGGGTTATGGGGATGCTGTGATTCCATGTATTTTGTGATCTTACTTCTTAGCACTCTCAAATTTTTTATGATGTGCGATGTTAGTGGTATCGATATCTGTGGATAGAGCATCAATATGGCGTAAGGTATTGGGATTTGCCTCAAGACGAAGCATAATAAAGATCCCGAATATCTGGGGAAAAATACATTAAAAATTGTCCACGTGATACATATATAATCACGATTTAACATTTCATTGTATTAATTGAATATATATTATTAGGAAGTTTGTTTATCTGGGTAAGTTGTCAGCTTATATGAACTAATAGCTAGTGCGGCTTGCATATGGGTACATCCGGTCTCTTACCCTCGACCGTGGCGGTAACTTTATGGTCAGGAAGCCACAAATATTTACAGTGGGGCTCGGTCAGTCAATATGATTCCTTTGACATCACTCAACTTATGTATTCTGCTCTCGTATTGACAATTTGAATGATATCAAGAACATTTTCAATATCTTCTGACATAGATGGTTCAGCACCAACACTATAGTTGATTGAGTTGCACAATGTTCTATGACTCACAGGATGAGTATGAGGTGCACAAAAAAACTACAGGTAACAGGATAAGGGGGGGGGGGGTGGGTAGAAATAGCCTAAGCTACTCTATCCTTTGAGATGTATTTATTGCTTATCTCAATAAACATACTTGAACTGAACTTGAACAGGATAAGTATGGATTACACAATAATTTACAAGTCACAGGATGGGTATGGGGTGCACAAACAACTGGTAACAGGATGAGTATGGGTTGCACAATAAATACAGGTCACAGGATGAGTATGGGGTGCACAAACTACTGGTAACAGGATGAGTATGGGTTCACGTAATGCGACTGTCACCTACCAGTAAATAGGTACTCGGGAGTTAGTCAGCTTGTTGGGGGTTGCATCCTGGGCGGGGTCAGTAATTCGACCTAAGGATGACCTTGATAAAAGCCTATCGTGTATGAATATACTGTGGCTTCCTGTCCCCAACACAATGAATTATTATAATTATAATATTATGGTTTATAATTAAGTTCTTAAGAGCGATCCTGCGTCATAATAACATACGTCTATCTTTACCTCAACATTTTATAAGTTAATTTTTGTCTGTATATGATGATGATCATATACAATTAAGGTACATTGCACTGAACAGCTTATATATATATATATTATTTAAACAACAGTTATTCACTCAATTATTCCTTGTTTATGAGCATTCTTTTGGATATCCTTGATCCTGACGACAATGAAAGCATATCTGAGAGCTGTTGATATCCTGCTCTATGAATATTGTAGAAGGCATCGCATCTATGGATATCTGTTTTCCTTTGATATAATTCTGGTATGTTGTTCCTCAGTGGACTCCTTACACAGAGTATACAGCCGTGGGATTCTTCGTGGGTATTCTACATCCTGATTATAATGTAGGATGTCTATCATCCTGAGATATCAAATATGATTAAAATAATGAGGGAAATTTCTCATAGTGGACATCTAGCATCATGATTCAGGCAGGACTCTCTCCACTGGACATCCAACATCCTGATTCAGGCAGGACTATTCCAGTGGACATTAAACATCCTGATTCTGGCAGGACTCTCTCCAGTGGAGATTCAACATCCTGATTGATGCAGGACTCTCTCCAGGGATATCCAACATCCTGATTCAACCAGGACTCTCATCAGTGATTATCCAACATCCTGATTCTGGCAGGACTCTATCCAGTAGATATCCGATATCCTGTTTCAGGCAGGACTGTCTCTAGTGGACGTCCAACATCCTGATTCAGGCAGGGCTCTCTCCAGTGGATATTGAATATCCTGATTCAACCAGGACTCTCTCCAGTGGATATCCAACATCCTGATTCTGTTAGGACTTTCTTCAGTGGATATTGAACATCCTGATTCAGGCAGGATTCTCCAGTGGATATCCAACATCCTGGTTCAGGCAGGACTCACTCTAGTGGATATCCAACATTCTGATGACATTGTAGACAGAAATTTTCTACACAGTGATTGTAGGCTGTTATAGGCTTGAAGATATAAAAAAGTATCTACGTAAATGACGAAGAAAGAAATTCATAATTTTTTAATATCCATTTATTATTAGGCTCATTATAATTATTATTACTTGCTCATCAACTCATTTTTGTTAATAATATGTTAAGAAAACATGATGATAAGTTTGATATTTGAATTGGCTGTATCTCGGTAAATATATGTGTAAAAGGCTTAATATTGGAAATTAGCAAAGAAAGAGTTAACAGAAAAAAACGTCCAGTGATGTGGTAATTCTAATGGTAGCATTTTGAAAACGATTCTATGGCTGGTTTTGATTTTGAGCTTTGCGAAAAATGATGATTTCGCTGAGGTGGCGATTTTTCCGTGACAGCTCCGCTTTGTGCCATCTTTTGACAATTATTTACTGATTTAACTGACCGCTGAGCTGTGTAGCCGTCATGTCCCGAGGCACCATGCTTGTGTCTATCTTTTGGTCAGTTTTTTATTATTTAATTTAATCATTGGCTATTTTCTAATTCTATTGGAAATAAGGTAATTCAAAATCAAAAGAAAACAAAAGGTTTTTGCCGAAAAATGACCGGCTAGCTGACTGATGCATCATACTGAACCACTATATATAAATATATATATATATTATTTAAACAAGAGTTATTCACTCAAATTATTCTTTATTGATGGGCATTCTTTTGGATATCCTTGATCCTGACGACAATGAAAGCCTATCTGAGAGCTGTTGATATTCTGCACTCTGAATATTGCAGAAGGGATCGCATCTATGGATATCTGCTTTCCTTTGATATAATACAAGATGAGTGGCGCTGCCCAATAAACTCGCCCCTCGGGGCAAAATTTAAAAAAAAAAATTAAAAAGGTGAGCATGACGTTTTCCATTTCGCCGCAAAATCTTGGGTGATGGCATTTTTGAAGGCTCCTTTACGTGCAACATGGGGAATTGGATGACGGGTAATGCGAGGTGTGTTGTGCATTGCTTTGGCTAGTTGATCTACTAGTTCATTATGGAGAATACCACAATGCGCTGGGACCCATTGGATAGAGGTATCGTAACCGTTCAATCGATGTTCATGAAGAAGTTGAAGACATGGGTAAACAAACTCCTTGCATGTTGTTGAAGAGTACGTAATTGCTTGAATCGCACTCTTGGAGCGGGAGATATGTGGGTTAACTGTTGGGTTAATTTTTGATCTGTATGGGTGTGTCTGGTGAGCAGTGGTACAGAGTGACAGATAGTTGGCACACATTATGTCTCGTCTGGTGGCTAGGCTTGTGAGGCCCGTTTCCCCGTAAAGTCCGAGGATAGGAGTGGAACGCATTGCGCCACATATAAGTCGCATGGCATTGTTTTGAATGACCTCTAGGCTCTGTAGGTTGGTTCTGATTCAATTACACGAGTATTGAGGTGGAACTTAACGGTGATGGCTGTTGTGTTGAAGGCGTCAACTGGTCTCTTTAAGACTGTTTTCTTTTCACATGGTTAACATTTTCTATGGTTGTCATGGTCATGTATATATAGGTCAGTTTGAGATTATTAGAATGGGGCAAATCTAGCGAATGATTTAACCCTTGCATGGTATTTTATATGTAATATAAAATACCCTAATATATACATGTGTTTGATGTTGGAATATAATTTAATAGGATGGTGATTAGTTCTTGTTTGAAAGTGACTCGGGCTCTGAGCAGTGGATAAAATGTTCATTTGTATCTGTAACTGCTGTGTGCTGTTAGCTTGGTGTGCCCAAGCCTTTGTCAGATCATCACAGAGATAGCTCTTTGCACCTGATATCTTTTACTAACCTATAATACTATATACAGCAGTTACCTTGGAATTAGGCGACTGTTTTAGGTTGCACCTTGGGAAGGTTAACCTGTTGGCCATAACTGGAAGACCTCGATAAGTCTAAAAGGTTTTCTGCCCCAGACAGTGACTTGAGGCCCATTGACTTGAGGCTTATAAGACTACATATAAGGCCTATGCAATCCGCGCGTGAGTTAGCATAGTCACTTCAAGATCATACTAACTAACCGGTAGGTACACAAGTCCAGTACATTGTTCAGGACTACAGTGTACTCAATGAGAACTGGGCTGCACCATTCGTCGTATATATTTTGATAAACTGGGTTATTTTGAATGCAAACAAATCATACGTTCTTTACAGCTTCAATAACGAGAAAACTGTCAAATATCATTACTAATTATTACTAATTATTTGTTAATAAAATGGGATATATACATCAGGAAGTGCACTAAACTTCTCTGTAGATACTCTGAGAGTTTAATTAGTCTTGTATTAAGTTCCGGACTAAGGAACTTGGTGATTGGTCAGTAGGCACTTGTGGTAGCCTTAATAATTCTCCAGAGGTTGATATACTTTAAACCCCAACATCAAAATTAATAGAACATAAATTGATCGATTTATAGATAGTGCTAGTACATACAATGCCTAAAGCCACTATTACGTAATGCGTTTCGGGCAGGAAAAATATCTAAAACCTAATACTAATTGAGTATAAAGAATAAAATGTGTTGAGAACAAATACAAATAAAGATAAAAAAGGGGGGAACATGACTGAAAAAGCAGCACAAATATAATAGGTCGACAAACAGCGTCGATTAAAAAAAAAAATAACATACATGGGTTGACAATAGAGGGGTAAGGTAGGTTACACAATTATTTCCACAATTCAAAAATTGTGGTAATAATAATAAAAGCAATACAATTTATATAGATTCTACGGTGCTGATAACATCTTTTAATTGAGTCAAGTCCACTACGGGCTCACCATAGCCCGTGCTACTTGGAACTTTTGTTCCAAGTAGCGAATCTTAAACAACAACAACATTTAATTGAGTCTAATTTGCAATATAGAGTCAATAATATCATCTCCCCGCTATTAAAAAACCGATAGACATCAAAATTCTCTTCTCATATATTCAGAAATGCAATTGTATAAAATAAAATAAAAAATTGCAAATTATATAATAAATACAATATGCAAGCATGATAAAAGCGTTGATAAGTCAATATCTTCGTATGAGCGATAAGCGCAACTAATATTATAATTCTGTTTTGATTAAATAAATCTTATCTGTACAGTACTTTAAGTCTTAAATTTTTTTTAAATGTTTTCATTGTTCAAAATTGTGGTAATAATAATCTCTAATTACCAGCATATATTTTATCTGGTACCAGTATATATTTTATATAGTAACCTCATGCATTTTCTCTAGTACCGGTATGTATTTTATATATGGTAGAATGGTAGGTAACCACCTATATGGTTAACTACCATTCGTGTGGTTAACTACTACTTGTGTGGTTAACTACCATTCGTGTGGTAACCGAGTTAACCACTCGTGTGGTTAACTACTATGACCGTATCGTTAATAACTACCCGTGTGGTTAATTACCACCTATATGGTTAACTAAAATCCGTGTGGTTAACTACCACTTGTGTCGTTAACTACCACTTGTGTCGTTAACTACCACTCGTGTCGTTAACTACCACTCGTGTCGTTAACTACCACTCGTGTGGTTAACTACCACTTGTGTGGTTAACTACCACTTGTGTGGTTAACTACCACTCGTGCGGTTAACTACCACTCGTGTCGTTAACTATAACGTCAGCCCAACCGTAGTACAGTATTACCGCTTCTCCAACATTATCAGATAAATAGACACCACCTTATCAGTCAATGAGTTTGATAAGATTAAATCTCTAGAGAGATTAATAGTTTCTTGAATCTTCACCTTTAGAAGTCTAGATGAGGGGTCACAAAGTGGCTTGACCTAACCTAAAGTTAGATAGTATCCCTTTGCATTTTTAACACTATTTTCCACTAATCGTATTATTATTGCACTTTGGGTGTTTGAGGCTTATAAACTGCGGGAGAGTTATTAAGGGGCAGCGCTATAGTTAAGTGTATATACTTTAGTCGCCTTAGGTAAATACATCACAAAATGGGGATATATACCTTTCGGTGTATATGTATAAATCGTTTTGTCGGGGACAGGCAGCCTGTATATATATATATTATATATATATATATATATATATATATATATATATATATATATACAGTATATACTGTATATATATACAGTATATTTACAGCCCCCCCCCAGAAAACGACGCTTTCTTGGCGCTTTTCACTGATAGATATAGCCCCCCCCATTATGTGGGGGCCGGTGGCTGAGTGGAGAGCACGCTGGGCACGTAATCCGCTAGACACGTGGTTCGATTCCCGGCACCGGCGAGAAACAATGGGCAGCTAGAGTTTCTTTCATCCTGATGCTTCTGTTACCTAGCAGTAAATAGGTACCTAGGAGTTAGACAGCTGCTAAGGGCTGCTTCCTGTGTGTGTGTGTGTGTGTGTGTGTGTGTGTGTGTGTGTGTGTGTGTTGTGTGTGGTGTGTGTGTGTGTGTGTGTTAAAAATAGTTAGTAACAGTTGATGATTGACAGTTGAGAGGCGGGCAGAAAGGGCAGAGCTCAACCCCCGCAAGCACAACTAGGTGAATACAGTATACACAACTAGGTGAATACAGTATACACAACTAGGTGAATACAGTATACACATTAGGCTTATACAGTAATTTTTATAAAGAAATTTGCTGTAATCGCGCCCAGCATATGGGGTACATAATAACCTACAAATATTCGAGTACATTATATACTTATTCAAAAATATTGATAATAACTGCCTAAAAATATCATCATGATCATAATTTATTAAATTATAAATTGTAAATGACAAAAAAAACAAGCCGTGCCCGTTGGACATGATATTGAGCAAATGAAAATAATATCGCTAACACAGTAATTGCTAAATTGCTAACGACGTTATTAAAAGTTATTATAAAAAAGAAACAGTAAACATCAATTAAAATCAAACTCGCATTGCA
>WNGS01000337.1:2087124-2124013 GCA_020271785.1 Procambarus virginalis | reverse complement strand
GTATTTATATTGTTTAGTTATGTATAGCACCTTTCTACATTTTTTATATATTCTTTTTCTCTCCATCACCATAACTGTTTTTGTTTCAAATTGTCTAAGTTTACATAAATCTTTCTCTATGCTAAATAAGAGACATCTGCATACATAAATTTTACCTCTTGGTCGTATCAATGTACTATACATATTGAACAGGTGAAGTGACATCACACAACTCTAGCATACACCTACGTTAGTATTAAATTTGTCACTGATTATACCCCATTAATTCTTGTACTGTATACGCACTATAGTACTTCCTCCAACATAAAACTTTTCACTGCATTATACACATACTTTGGCAACTCTATGCATATGCATATCAAGAATCTTCATTAACCCCAACACTACTGTCTTGTGTGTATGCCTAGGGAGCTGCTCCGTAGGTCATGGTTTGCTTTACCCCCAATTGCTTGATATCAACTGGGTGTCAGTTAGCTCTGGTCTCCTTGAGAGAAAAAAAAACTCTTGGTACCAGTATCCTGATATCACTAATACAATATAATAACCAAGACCTACTCTCGCCCAGTGCCACTACCAAAATACCGACTACTAATTTAATTAAAACAAGGAGATATTTGTGTGATCAGATGGAGATTTTAAAATTATATAACAGATTAGGAAATAAGCAATGATGAAAGTGTTGCTGTATATTTGGTGACTGGTTCTTAGGGGTTCCCACCATTACCTTGTATTCCTGTTGCTGTATGAGAACACTACAGCAAAAGTGAAAACTTGGTTGAACATTTAAATTATTATATGTAAATTTATAGATACTAGAATTGTGCCCTTGCACAAAGGTTGGAGAGGGAAGAGAGAGCTGTGGCTAACTTAAGAGCAGTGTGCGAGTTACCTTTTGTCATATCCTTGTTCACATTTGTGTACCCCTTGCAGTCTTAAAATGCCTTCTCTGTAGACTAACATAATGCAAGTATCAGATGAAGAAACCCTCTTACACTGTTTCACTGTATTTCACTGTATTCTTTTACACTGACCAATTTCACTGTATTCTTCCAATCACTATTCTGGTATACACTCACTACATATATAAAAATGATAAGGCATTAGCTTACTTAGTCTTTATATGTATAAAATCGTGCAATCAATTTGTTTTTTAAATGCTCTAGCATACTACAGTACCACTATGGTGTTTCATGGCTTCTGGCAAAATCTCCATACTCTCTACATTTTAGTATTTTTGTATATACAATACTTCATCTTTATCTGCAGCTTCCCTCATTTTTATCTTATATAGATTTTTTCTTTTCCAAAGCTTTTGCACTTAACAGGAAATTTTTGCCACTGCATAGATGTACAGTATTACAAAAAGGGACCGGGGAGAAAGTGAGATACCGCCAATCAAGCAGTGACTGACTTTGTCCATCAAAAAAATCAGAAACCGTCTAACATAATTTCCCTGTTCTAACAGGTTAACACTTTTGTGTTCCTGGGGTCTACCAGTCTGCCACCCCAAGGTAAACTCGGCATGATTAGATTCACACATCTCGCCTTTATATACAAAAAGTAAAATATTATTGTAATGCTGTTTATTATTGTTAAGTTATTTTCTAATGTGAATGGTCATATAATTTATTTTTCTATCATGCTAAAAAAGAAAAGAATAATTTTGGTTTATTTTTGTATTAATATCTTGCTTAGCGACAAACTGTCGTATCTCACAATGTTAATGAACCTCCTTAGTTCTTAAGTTTCATCCATTATTTTGTGTATAGATTATTCCTATATTTTTCTATAAGAGTAAAAAAAAAAAAAAAAGCGTTGAATGTAATGAAACACCATTTCTGGGTGAGTCCTGAGGCTCCCCGGAGCTATCCAGGCTGATAGGGATAGTGTTACTTTTGGCATCAGTCAATGTGGGGTGGGAGTTCTAGGCTACCGGGACCACGACCAGAACCTGGCCCCCTCAGAAAGGCATGAGGAGCATGGCCCATAGAAATGCACATGTGATTTTGGAGCATTCTATATCTGCCATCGACTGGGACAGGCACCCAAAAAGGTAAGCACCTCAAAACAAACCCCTATTCTGGTAAACCAATGAAAATACGAAACATAGACAGAACTCCTCCAAGGGAAAACGAGCAAACAAGCATGACGCCACAAGAGCCACGCCGCATGTCTGTGCAGCTACCCCTCCCTGGAGGGGGAGGGAGAAGCCCCAAACCCTCGCGCTGGCGATTCACACCTCCAGTTCCGAGGCTGGATATCAAAATGTGAAAACCACCGACCGGAGGGAGGGAGGGTTGCCGGGGGAGCCTCCGGGACTTGCCCAGAAAATGGCGTTTCATTACATTCAACATTCAACGCTGGTTTTCTGGGGGGAGACCCTATGGTTCCCCGGAGCTACTTCACCAAAGACTATGGAAAAAGGGGATTTACCCGGGAGGCGGTCGGTGCTCCACACCTCAACTCGAAGTTGAGACATGCTGCAGCCACCGACCCAAAGTGACACAGGCTCGACTAGGCCCAGGAACGTTCACAAGGTAGCATGCAGCCAGGACCCTTTTCGACTGCCAAAAGCTCGAATGTCGGCCCAGGACATGTTCTCAAACGGCAGCAAGAGCAGCGAATTTACGAACGTCATGGGCACGAGGATAGATCGCAGGCTGGCTATACTTAATAACCCTGTGGACGACCTGAGAGACCTGTACCCCACGAACAGGGAAGAAGGGAAACTGGATCAACCCAAAGCGCGTCCCCGGACACAAAAGCTGTGGCGTGCAAATAATATTATTATTATTATTAATAATTTATTTGCAAGAAGGTACAATGGGTTGGTGAGATTACATAAATAACGGCGGAAGGCCACAACCGGACACAAAACATGATGCACCCCCAGCCTGACCAACCAAGCATCAACAACCCAAGGACCCCTCCGGAAAGAAACAGTCTCATTCTTCGCAAGAAAAGGAGAAGACGGCTGCAGAAGAACAAACCTATCTCCATTACTGAAAAAGCAGAAACCCTGCATCGGAGGAGAACATGAAACTCCCTGAACCGACCCCCCAGGGGCCAATGCCAACAGGAAAAGAGCCTTCGAAAAACAATCCTGAACTGAAGGGGCCATAACAAATCGAGGAGAAGAGAGATAGGAGAGCACTCTGTCCAAAGACCAGGACGGATCGGGCGGTGCATGAGCAGGCCGGAGGTGGCACGAGACAGCTTGCGAAACGGCGTAGAAGTAACATATATACCGAAAGCAAGCTGAAGCGGCTCCGCCAGCACCGCACGATACGAGGCGACAGTATTCGGCATAAGATGACGGTCCTGGAACAACCATGAGAGAAAGGACAACACCAACTGAACTGAAAGCAAGGTACAACGACGAAGAGTCAAAAAGAAACGGAAGGACATCCAGGAAACTTCATACTGCCACGGAGACGAAGCTTGCAGGTAGGACACCATCAATGAAGCCACCTGATCACCATACAACTGGTGATAAACTAAGAGTCAAAAATACCAAATACGAAGACTCGAGGAGAATAGCGAAATGGTCTCGTAACGGACCGGGCCGATCTTCTGAAAGAGGCAGAGTCGCGGAAAAACCTCTGGGTTCGGACACCGGGCAAACAGCGCCTGAAACCATGGCTGGTTGCAGCCACCATGGGCCAAGAGGACAACTTGCCCCTGATAAGTCTCCAAGCGAGCCAGGACCTGGAGCAACAGTTGAACCGGAGGAAAGAGGTATAGGAACCCCCAGCTTAACCAGTCCTGCCGTAAGGTGTCAATCCCGACAGCCTAGTGGTCGGGGAAGGGTGCCACATATACCGGAAGATGCCTCGACCACACCGACGCAAGGAGGTCCACCTCCGGGCACCCGAATGTCTTGCAGAGTCAACTGAATGAGTCGGCTTCGACCATCCATTCCATGGACTAGGGAATGAACCGGGACAGGCCATTCGCCAGGACGTTGGACATCTCCCGGACGTGAACCACCAGGAGAGCCAAACCCTGAGAACTCAGCAGACGAGTCAACCAAAGCGACCAACCCCAAAGAGCCAAGGACTGCATCGAACCCCCTCAGTTCAGGCAATGAACCACTGGGGAGCAGTCCGAATGGAGCCTGATCGTAAATCCCCGGCGACCCAAACCCTCCGAAGCGCAAACCACACCACTGCGATCTCCCGCACCGTACTGTGGGCCTGATGGAAGGACGGACCCCACCGCCCCTGGCCGGCCTGGTGAGCACTGGTCACAAAGCCCCAGCCGAGAGACGACGCGTCCATGAGCACATCGAGTGCGGGCTCGGGTAGGCGCCAAGGCACTGAACCCTGAATAACCCGAACAGGAAGCTGGCGATGCAGCAGCCAATGAAAGGCCCTCGGGGGGTCGAACCCTGTGATCGCAAGAGAGGTGGAAGAGACGTCCCCGAAGGAACCAGAACAGCCAACGAAGCCAAACCTGACCCGGCGGGTAGACCATCGTCGCAGAATTCAGGCTCCTGCACAGATCCTCTAGCAACAGCCAGGTGACCCGGGAGCCCCCAGAAACCAGCGCATGTGGGATCGCAGCCGAAGGAGAGACTCCGGAGGAAGAGACAAGGCAGCGGTCCGAGAGTCCTACACAAGGCCCAGCCAGGTCCGAACCTGGGAGGGAACCAGATGGGACTTTTGCCAGTTTACCAGGAACCCGAACCCAGCTAGCTGGGAAAGCACCACACCGCTGGCGAGCAGACACGCGGACTGACTGGGAGCCCAAACCAGCCAGTCGATGAGGTAAGCCAACACCCGAACACCTAACAGACGCAAACGGGCCACAACGACCCGGGTAAGACATGTGAACACACGAGGTGCCAGGTTCAATGTCAACGGGAGACAACGAAAGCAGTAACTCTGACACCCCACAACAAAACTGAGCCAATCCCTGAACCTCGGATGTATCGGGACATGCCAATACGCGTCCTTGAGGTCCAGTAACACCATCCAAGAGCCCGGCTCCAAAAGAAGCCGGACCTGGGACAGAGTGGTCATCCGAAAGGAGGGGCAAAAAACCCTGGGGTTCAGACGGGACAAGTCCAGAATGAACCGCAGGTCCGCTCAGTCCCGTTTTGGAACTGGAAACGGATGGGAAACCCACCTGAAGGACGTCATCGTTTCAACCACGCCCAAGCACACCCACTCCAAGATGACTTGACAGAGCGCAGGAGAAGAGGCCTGCCCCGAACCCCCGAAGGATGAAGAGCCACCCGATGGCACCGAAAGCCGCGAGAAATGACCCGAATAGCCCACGAATCGTGGCATGAGGCGTGAGCGAACAGAGCAAGCCTTCCCCCAATCACCTCGTCAATGGGGCAAACCGCGAAAGGGCCGATGCCCCTTAAGAGAACCCGACCTGCGCACAGAGCCATTACCGCGCCGACCAGACGCAGCCGGGACCGAAGGCTGCACCAGCTCTGAAACTGTCACCTGTGGCCCATCTCGACGGGCGGAACCGCAGGCCCTGGCACGACCCCTCCGGGAGGAACCCACCTAGGACCCCCGTAGAACCAAAAGGTCAGACATCGGGCGGCAGCTGCAAGAAGCCGCCAGCATATACTGTTTGACCACAGAAGCAGCAAACAGCAAAGGACAAAAGGGCGAAGACAATCTAAGAGCCAGGGCCCAAGCGGATTCCAAGGAGGAAGCAAGTACTATCTGCTGACACGCGAGGAGTGCAGCGAAAAACTGCAACAGCGCATCCGCAGGATCGACGCAAACAGCTTCAAAGGGGCAGACGACGCACGAGCAGCCGAGGCCAAGGTGCTAGACCCAGGAACGGCCTCAAGTGCCTCCACATCCTCCGTAAGCCAATCTGAAGACAGCTCAAGGAAGGAAAAGAAGTGCAGGACCAAAGCCAACGAGCACCATGCGAGNAATAATAATAATTTTTGTATTCATACCAGATACATTAGCCATGTCAAAGTGGATACATAGGTAAAGTATTTGTTTAATATATAAAGCCACTAGTTGATCATCTGATTGCTTGCAAGTAAAATATTAATGTTATGTTAAGTCCAATATAAGCATTTGACTCTGTTTCAATGTTCTAGATATGGCTATGTGTTGAAGCGTAGCGAGAGGGATTCAAGTTGGGATAACATAAATTTTGCAGCCGGAAAAACAAAGATGATTGCCTGGTTGTTTCAAATTGCAATAATACAAGTGGCAGAGAAAGGTAAAAAGCTGTGTATTCCTAAAGTTAGTATAATTATGCTTCAAGTGTTTATAATACCTTGTGTCTTGCCTGCTGTTTCTCCTACACCTAGTTTAATTATTTTACACTTTAATTAAACTTGCCTAAATAGTTCTTCAGACTGCTATCCACTCGAGCTTTTTCTAGCCTGTTTGAAAATGCAAAACCCTCAAAATTAGTCGAGGTGGCTACTGCTGTTGTATAGTGTGTAACTATTTGTGGCACCTTGTTACCTTACCTTTATTAAAGACATGACACACTAAAAAATTTAAATTGTTGGTCTCGGTCATTGACATTTATTAAGAGCAGTTTAATACTGTACTGTAATGAGAATACAAATGGAGGAAGACTATAGTGCTGCTGAAGACACTGGCGAGCTGCAGAAGGGGCAAACAGATGGTTTGCTAGATTTCAACCACAGCAAGTTTAAAATAATAAAGATAGGAATTGCAGGGGAAATGAGACCAGAAGGAAGTGGTGACTAATGAAGGTGCATAACTACAGTATAGGTGTCTGACTAAAGAAAGCCCTAGGAGTAGACAATGATGCTAAAAGTGCTCCTAAATGATGAGATAATTTATAACAAATACATATTATGACTACAGGATAAGTTGTGTATGTACCAGTATTTATTTTTTATACAGCACTAATCTTGCACATCATTTTGAAGAAACATTACGGTAAAGGTTTTTGTTTTAGATAATACATTTGAGGGTATTATTTAACCCTTAAACTGCGCATGGCGTATATATACGCCATGAGTAACATGTCCCACGGTGCGCATGGTGTACATATACGCCATAGGGTGCCAGGCACGATTCAAATGGCCCATGACTACACAGGGTTCACATTAGCTTCCTTAGGGCTCTTGTAAACAGATGCCATTTTTTTTTAAATCGTGGGCAATATTCTCAGGTGTGAGAGGCACAGTGCTGTTGGAGCAACCAAGGTTGGTGCACGCAGCATGAGCGAACAGCATTGCTGTTCAGCTTGTGACCACAGCATCGCCGAAAAATGTCAAAATAAATATATAATTGCTATTATTTAGTGATGACAATATTTCAGATGACCCCTGACTGTGATATAAATAACCAGGGTTGTGATAATAGCAGGATTGTTGTAATAATTAGCGCTGTGGGAGGAGTGATGCTGAGGGACGGAGGGAGATTGCATCATTTACTGACTGTGTGGTCACCTGTTATTGTCTGCATTCACCATACCAGTTCAGTGGTTCTCTATGGTGAACACAAATGTAGATACTTATATATAATGTGTGTATTAGTGTAATAACAGCAAAAGGATTATGCTGGGAGGAGCAATTTATGTGACGGAGGTGACGTCGTCTGCATGATTTGTCTAGCTGTTTAGGGCTGGCCACTATGCTCTTTGGGCACTCTACAAGCTTAGGTGTACGTTACGGTGCATACAACATATATATTGTGAGAGTTTTGGGCTGACATAAGTCAGTGGAATAAATGAAATTTGGTATAAGGAATTGAGCTCGGAAAATTTCTAAGAATTTTCTTTATTCTTTAACCATTATTCCTGTCGTGATATTCAACTAGGTCGCCTGAGGAAGGACTTGCTTAGCTAACACACCAGTGTAGTAAGCAGCTCATTCCTCACTTTGGGACCCTGTACGAACAATTGACTAGGCGCGAGCAAACGCCGAGACCCCAATGAAATTGAAATCCCCTCCACTAGGTCGTCGACCTTCGTAACTCGCCGAAGCGAATCTAACGAGTAGGTCCTGGGCTCTCACAACAATAATTTATTGTTGTGTAGTGCCGTATATTTGATCCAAAGCTCAGAAATAAGTCTCCAATAGTCGAGTGTGAAGAACATTTGCATAACAATAATAATGTGTGGGGGTGTAACGAAAAGACAGTGTTAACATAACAACTTAGTTTATTCAATAAAGTACTAACTACTACAGCAAAACAAGAGAATGTCAATGACGTTACTCGAAATCCTTCCTGTGGCACTAAAAATGACAGCTAGACACCAGCCCCTCGGACTGCATAATGAACTAACTCGAACATAAGCGTGCCCACAGAGGAATCAACAAGCAAACAAGAACTAACAGATCTATAATCACAATTACAACAAATGACACAGTGAGTTCTGAAACACGTCTCCAGTAACCTCCTAACTGTTCTACGCCTCAGTGCAGTCTACACCTGCAATAGCGGTTGCAATGCAATCAAATCAGTAGCCTTTCAATGACATCAATAACTAATGGGTTCACTGGCAACTCCAGCACCCTTCCTCAAATTAATCTTTACGTTAACACTTCGTCCCACGGACGATCAACAATCAATACAATTGATTTACGTTAATAACACAATAACATTTACGTTAATTTAATAACTCTTACAACTGTCACTAGTAACGCGGAAATTACACAACACTCTACCCGTCGAGCATTCAGTGAGAAAATCCCATTAATCCCTGTACTACCAGACAGCTGATTAATCTCTTTACTAGTTACGTTAATTTACGTTAATCGGTTACTAATCACTCAGCGATGGTAAACTCTGATTTACAATGTCCAAAGTGCTAAGAGAACGGTAATCACTCGTGATTACCTTTAGAGTAATTAATTACTATCCTCAAGATCAATAATTAAACAGTTAAATACGCAACCTTTCACACTGGCTCAGCAATTTACATTAAGGTATGAATTCCGTCTGAGCCTTCCATACTCAGACCAATTCAGGTGGCTAATAACAGTAATTAGGCACCACGTTTACGTTATTCTAAATGACGTTACTCTTCCCACGAGTCAATCAAGTGCCGGTACTTCCGGACATAAATAACGACGTTACGTTAATGGAACAATGTAGCCTTCGTGTGAGTCGATCAACAAGGATCGAGATTAATCACTTTGACTTCCTGAAACACGTCAATTACCCGGCCCACTGACCGTTAATTACGACAGACAATACTCTAATTCTTATCTGGCTGGTGGCTAGGCTCCTTGAGACTACCGTAGCTGCTTGCAGGAAAGTAAATTAACCCAAACGTATTCTACGTTACTCATATTGTAAAAGAACAAATTCTCTTAAGCAATGGGCGTTCCCTCGGTTACGTTATATTAATTGCCTCGCAATCACCTCACTGAATACTGGACTTCGATGTCCTACCAGATAAACAGGAGAATATATGTATATCCAAGTACTCGTCTACAGCCGAGTTCACCCACGACAATGTCAAATCACACTAACAAATCACAGTGATTTACGTTACAATCCGGTTGCAATGACAATACTGCAGAACCTAGTAAAATAACATACAGGACATGAACCCTCTAGAACACTGCCCCCACAATGACTTTACTGAACTGCAGTTACCCACGGTGATTGCTCAACTCTAGCAACAATCACTAACAATGACAACCCCTTTGCAACAACACACACTGCAAGTACTCTAATTTCCAAGTATTAGAATACTGCTCAACACTTACTTATTTACTGTTGCAAATGACCCCAGTGCTCTCAATAACCCCTAGAACATAGGTCCCAAATTTGCAATAACCACACAGTAAATAACACAATAACACTGGGCACCGTGACACTACGATTATATATATATATATACAATTACTGCTGACACATGTAGCCTACAGCTATCAAACGTTATTGGGAACACTAAGGAGATCTCGCACTCCTAAATCACATGGGTGAGTGATTTATCGATCACGCATGCCGAATAAACACTCCCGAGTTTTACGTTACTCGACAGAGCGAGGGCTGTCACTCCCGACAGCCTCGTCACTCACCAAATTCTACCAAAATTACGTTAATACTGCAACCACAATATATATATATAATCACACTTCTCACGGCCCCTGGGAACAATACAAATTAATTAATTAACCACACTGTGGGCCACTCCACAATAATCATGCCAGGAATCACTGACGTTACCACATACCTGAGCGCTCAGTGTTGAAATTCCACACCTGCAAGACTACACATGAAATGATATCACTCCGTCCCACGGACGATCAAGAATGAATAATTACCACAATGGAATAATATAATTATTACATGGACATCCTCTCAGTCCTTGGCTAATCTATGTATATACTCTGTTCCCGTGTGTACCCACACACACACACACTCTGTATACGTCTGTGCTCACAAGACGTACGTCCCTCAGGACTGACGAGATGACAACAAGGGTGATTATCTCCTCGCCCACACTTCACTTCACCTACAGGTGCTGCGTGACAATGCGACGGAACACTTGACCTCGAATTCAAGCTTTAGAGACTACTAATCACCAGAAATACACACATAGGTACTTACATTCATACTGCCGGCTTACACACACCATTCCCATACATCAGGCACCCCGCTATGGGTGGCTGGCTGGTTGGTACCTCCGCGGTATCGTTCGTACAATGGCGCGCACCGAACCCTCCCACAACACGGCTTGTTTCGTACCCTCGACCCACCGGTAAGTGAAGCGTTCGTACACAGGTGACGCGCACAATGATATCGTCTTAAACAAACATGGGAAATCTGCCTTAAAGCACTAACACTTATTTCCCCGTTCCCATCGACTGCTACAGAGCACTAGCAAGTCTAATCATCACTGGTATGGGATCTACGAGTCTGTTACTGCTCGTATGCACATTACCCCACGATCCCAGATAAGATCTTCTCTTCACTCGCTGTTCACAATGTCCATTCCCCTCCAAGCGACGACTACGGCCGGATTCTGTGACGACCGCTGTAGTAGATTGAAGCAGGAGTTGAAGCAGGAGTTGAAACAGAGTTGAACCACCACGACGCAATATACTCAATTTGGCCGAATTGAGCATAGGAGCGTCTTGACAGGGTGATGGTTCTGTCCAGAATGACGCTCACACCGTTGATTCCCGCGTATTCCTCGGAATAACCAATGAGAGGAAGGCATACTGGGGCCTACCCCTCTCCTCCAATCAGCGACGGTGTAGCATAGCCCCTAGGGCAACTCCAAGATGGCCGACCAACATGGCGGCTCAAGATGTTTACTAAGATGGCGTCTGTTTCCATGGCGACGCCTCAAGTGGCTCGCGCGCGGGTGGCCCGCAGCTACCCACGCCAGGCCTAACTGTTTCCCGCGCAAACTAGAGTCTCGCCCTAGCTATACAATGAGAGATGCTATCGGCTCTATCTCTGTCCACAGACATGCTACCACGGCCACGGTAACATTTCTGGACTGCTGATGACTGGGGCTCTCACGTAAGCCCAAACACTAGATGTTTCGGTTGCTGGTTACCAAAGTTAAGTCCGCACACTTAACAAGTGCACTTAACAAGTGTACTGGCCTCCCACAGGCATAAGAGCACTATTGTAAGTGAGCTGGTGAACCATCCCCTCACATAATAACTTATATATAACGTCTGTAAATAGTGTAATAACACCACAAGCGGTATTGTTGGGGGAGAAAGTTTAGTGCGTGTGTGACCTTGAGTGAGTGAGGCAGCCGCCAGCTGACTGTGTGTATAGCGACGACTCTTAGTGCCTGAACTAACTATATCAGCCTAGTTGTACAGTTGTGGTGAACAAAACATGTAGATTCTTATATATAACGTCTGTATATTGTGAATAAAATATAGAACAGGATGGTGGGAGGAAAAAGTAGGAGAGTGAGGCGTTGTTGAGGGAGTGGCAATGAGAGGCTGGCTGGTGTGTGGCGGTAACTCCTCGTTGCTTTTCGACTCTCAATACCACTTAGTGGTTCGTTATGGTGAACAAAACATGCAGATACTTATATATAACCTGTGTATAGAGTGTAATAGCAGCAAAACTATTGTTTATTGTTTTATGAACATAATAATTGAATCACTAATATGCACACCATACTTTTGAGTATAGCGATTATTCACCACTTTATTACGTAAATATATTACAATAGTGCCACTATTGAATAATATTACTGCAAAAAAACTAAGAAAAAATCAGAGACATAGAAATAATTAAGTGATAATATATCTGTGGCAACTCCCACCTGTCAGCCCGGGTGACGCTGACCGACTCTGACGACCGCTCTGTCAATGCCCACTTTTTGCCAGACTTCCTCGGTCAATTGCCCCCAAAATATGCCACCTACGATTTTTTTATTTTTCCTGTGCTCGGGGAACACAAATTAACATTTTAAGAAGACGAAATAATTTTTTGGAATCTTTTTTTTTTTTTTCTTGCGCACAGGGGTATAAATGTCCTCAGGACCCTTGAGCAGTGGAAGGGTTAATTACATTATTAGATGTAAGCTAACATATAAATGTAAATAAAACAAATTTGCTAATATTATTCTGTAAAATTTTATAGGGTAATAATTAATGCTAAAGTTTGTAGACCCTACATCTTTTATTGGTAAATATTCCTATTAATTAATTACCTTTTTTTTAAATGGTACATTTACAGTACAGTATATATGATATTAGAAAGTTACATACAAATGAAACTGCTTTAAAACCTAAATATTAACTCCTTCAAGAAAATGTACAAGGCTCAAGTCAGACCAGTCATAGAAAAGGCATCAATTGCATGAATGTACTTTGAATGACACGCAGAGAACAAGGGGAAAAAGTAGAGATGGACAGGCTAATGGAACACACAATTTGAGGAGTAACGAATGAGAAGTGAGGAACACATAATTTGCGGACCCACGTTAATATGATCACTACAGTACAAAGTATTAAAAGGAGTAAACATGGTGGACAAGGACAACCTTTTAAGATTTAATGTAAATATGACAAAAGACCATGGTGGAAACTAGAAACACAAATGAGCCAGAAAGTAGTGAGGAAACTCTTGCACAATTAGGGTGGTCAGTAAGTGGAATCCACTTGTTAAAGTATTAGTGGAAGCTACCACCATCCACATCTTGCAGAGCAATAACCTGTAATGTAAAGATATAGAACAAGAAACTTACCTGTACCAGGTACAAACAGGTAGGAGACAAAAAGAGCCAAGTCTCGCATCTTGGAGCACTGATGGGGAGCGGCAGAATGATCTGTGTAAAAAGGGATTTCAAAATATGTCTGATTATTAATATATAAAAAATTATTTGTTTTTATTGACAGTTATTTTTTTGCTAGTCTTTACATACTGATTTTCCAGATTGTGTTTATTCAGACATTTTAATCTATTGCATCCAAACTTGAGCTAGGTCATAATTATTCCAGCTAGGTTCTGTTAAAATTTTTAATGCATTCCTATATAAGTCTATTTTAGTGTTCATATATTAGCATTCAGTTCTTTATCCCTTGACCTCAAATCCCACAGTAAATTACTATATCCCTTAATACTTTCATTGTTCCTAGGTGTTCATTAACAAAAAATTTTACTTGCATGCTGCATAACTCCTTTCAGCTAACTTGTTGTTTGACTCGGTGTAAATTGTTATTCTTTGATTCAAATTATTTTGTGTAACTGAATTCATTTTGTGGGAATTACATATAATCAATACATTTTCTGTTCTTTTAGGCTAGCAAAGACTCTTCGGCAGTACCTGCCTATAGACATCTACGGAAAGTGTGGTACCAAGAAGTGTGGCACTTCCCGTACATGGCATTGTTATGAGATGCTTAATTCGGACTACAAATTCTATCTTAGTTTTGAAAATTCTTTGTGTAAAGACTACATTACTGAAAAACTTTACAATATATTTGAGTAAGTTGATAAAAATTGTACTTAACCTATTTACTGCTAGGCGAACAGACACATCAGGTAAAAGGAAACTTGCCCAAATATTTGTCCTGCCTCAAGAATTCAATCAGACTTGAATTGTGACTTGACTGAACTGTTGATTTACATATTGTAACTAGACATATGGTGATGATTGCATTTTACTAGTAATCAGCACATGACGATGACTGCACTTTAACCATTGCACTGCGCAATGCGCCTTGAGACTCTCGACGGGTGGTGTGCAACGCGCCTCGGGGATCTCATAGGTATAGTGTATGATTCAAAACTCACGCGGGTACATGGGGTTCACATCAGCTTCCTCAGAGCTCTCATAAACAAACGCCATTTAAAAAAAATCATGGACCACATTCCCGGGTGTGACAGCCTCAGTACTGAGTGAGCAACTAAGGCTGGCACACACAACATCAGCTAACAGCACAGCTGTTCAGCTTGTGACCACAGCATCGCCTAATAATGTCAAAATATATATGTAACTGGTATTATTTAGCCATGATAGTATTACAGAAAAGCCTGAGTGTGATAGACTGTGTACAATGTTAAATATTAGTGAATCAGTGCTGTTAAAGATGTTCACAGTGCTAGCCACAGCACTGCAGCATTATTTTGTTCATCTAGGAATCTTCAAACGACTTCTCATGTTCCTTTATAAAAATAAACTTGTGGTAAATTATTCATTTACAGGATTTAGTGATCAGGATTCTGATAATAGCAGGATTGTGGTGATAATTAGCGCTGTGCGCAGTATTGTGGGAGGAGGAATGTTGGTGAGGGAGGGAGTGAAATGAGTTAGCATCACTGTGTGTGGCAGTCCACTCTTTGTTTGGACTTGCCATACTAGCTTAGTGGTTCGCTATGGTGAACACAAATGTAAGTACTTACATATAACGTGTGTGTATATAGTGTAATAACAGCAACAGGAGTATGTTGGGAGGAGCCATTTTGATGAGGGAGGTGGTGTCGTACTTGTAGCGTCATCTGCTGTGTGATTTGTCATGCAGTGTATGGTGGCCACTGTACTGTTTGGACACCATAGCAGCTTTGTTGTGTAGTTATGGTGAATAAAACGTGTAGATACTTATAACGTGTGTAAATAGTGTAATAAAAAATACCAGTATGGTGGGAGGAGGAATGTTGGCGAGTAAGGTGATGGAGGAGTGAAGGAGGGCTTGCTGGGTGTTGCAGCTCACTCTTGTTTTTTGGGCTCACCATACCAACTTAGCAGTTCGTTATGGTGAACACATTATGTAGATGGGTATATACAATGTGTGTGTATATAGTGTAATAACAGCAAAAACAGTTTGATTGTTTGTAGAATATAATATATATGTCACATATATGAACCCCATAAATTTGAGCATAGTGATGTTTCACACTTTGAACTATAACAATTCCACAAATTACACACTTTTGAATATTACTGCAAAAACCAGAGAAGAAACAAATGAGAACATCAAAATAATTGTGAAACATTATATTTGCGGCAACTGCCGCCCCACGGGGTGGGGCCGACTGACTTCCCAGCATCATCACGGCTAAAGTATGTCGCATACAATATTTGTTTTTTAATTTCCCGTGATCAGAGATGGCATTTTAACAACATATGAAGAGAAAATAATTTGGAAAGAATTTATTTTCGGAGCATCACGGGTGTGTCGTATTTTAATGCAGTGCAGTGGTTAAGGGTTAAACCAGGCATAGATGACACTTAACCTGGGAATTTTCATCCCCTTGCTCTGACCATTTGTGGCTGCAAATATTCTGAATGTGTAATTAATGTGTAATTGCAGTTTGGTTCGAAGTTACCTTATGCAGTTAAATTTTTGGTCGCTGTACTTTATAATAGACTTCAATTCACTTAAATGTGTATAGAAAAGGATGTTAGAGTTAACCACAGGAATTGCAAACCTTCCTTAAAAGAGGTTAAAAAGATTAAAATCATGAGAGAATCTGTATTTTATAGTGCCACTAATTATGTGTATCATTTAGAGTAAATGTTAAAATTTAATGTTTATTGCACCATCTTAGTGGTTGATCCTTTACAAGTTTCCCTGTTTATAATTATTTTAGCCTTGACTGCTTTCCTCATATAGTATGTGAATAAATAGCTGTTTTATATATAATTTTAAACATTTTTCTCTATAAAGATTTGTTGTTTTAGTGTTACTGATAAACAAAAGGGTAGTTACTTTCACATTTTGTTTGCCCTTACTGTCACTATCTTGTTGATTTGAATCAGTATTTTCACTAGGTCTCCTTACTTCTAACCACTTCAATCAAATTATTAATTTAAATTATAGTTTTTGAGATGTATAAATTTTAGTGTAAATCCTTAATGTTTATTTAGCCATTTTGTTTTAAATCCCTTGTTTAGTATTAGTGACATATTTTCAGTGGTTGACTCCTGTAATCTAATGTTTGTCAACACTTAAATTTTGTTATCATTCAAATATTAGCATAAATGTGAAAGTAACCATTATTAAATTTCAATTTTGGGTTTTATTAACTTCACAAAATGCCATATCTAAACAATTGTTAATTGTTAAATTGTTCATATCTAGCTTAAATGTGATACCGGTTGTTTACGGAGGAGCTGACTACATACATCTACTTCCTCCTCACTCTTACATCGATGTTCTGGATTTTCCTGATATGAAGACTTTAGCGCAGCTCCTTATCCATCTTGACAGCAATGATGACGCCTACAATCAATATTTCGTGTATGTTATCGATTAATTTAGTTTTTTATATATTTAACATTTCTAAACTATAACCATTTATAATAGCTTGCCCATTTCTATTATAAATTATGATATGACTTCTTATAATGTAATACTAATACTGTATATACAATGGGTTTATGCAGATGGAAACAATACTATATAGTGGTGAATAGATGGGCAGCAAGGGTGCGAGCATGGTGTAAATTGTGTGAGCGACTCCACAGAGACCACTTGCCTAAGGTGTATCCCGACATGTATGATTGGTTTTATACAAAGGGCCAGTGCAAAATACCTGCTGACTGATGTTTACATTTTTAGAGGCTTAGGTAAGTTGAGCTTCTATTTTGTCTGGAGCATGCTATATATATTATTGTATTGGCAATTGCTAATTTAAATTTTGATATTCTTTTGCCAAAACGTATCTAAACTGGATTTTTATGCAATGAAAACACTTTTTCACCTGCTTTAGTTTTTTTGCTAAGATTTATAAAGTATAAATGTAAGTAATGATAAGAAGAAAACTGTAGTTCTAATTTAATAGCCTATTTTCAAATGTCAAGTATTAAATACAGTATTTTACGATCTTCATTACTAATAATTTGTGAAGTCTCTTCAAACATAAATTATTTTTTTAGGTGATTACCTGACTTGTTTTTTGGTTGCTAGCAGACTGGCTGTTTTGCATGCCAAGCAAGCTTGCTAGCATTGCTAGTTTGCTTATTTACCACTTCTTAAAATATGGCTGCAGAATACTCTCATTGCAGCGGCTTCTCTGGCACTTTCTTTTACTTGTCCAAGAATTGAACACTTTGCTGTCACTTCCAATCCACAGCATTCCACATTTATGGCATGTACTACCAGCATATGTTTTACCTGACACCCTTGATCCTTTTAAAAGCCAGATGTAGAATGTTGCTTTACTTTGCCTCATTGTCCTGTTTCCCACTGCAAGGAGTGGAGAGGCCTCAGCCCAGAGAAAAAATGAAATGCTATTGTATAGAAAAAGAAAATGTTATATTAAACAAATATCTTGAACATTTATTATATTCACACTATATAGGATGACAAAAAATAAGCACAAACATACTACAGAACCTATACACTGCAACAACACACTGCTTTATAAGACCAGGTGTGAAGTGTTCCTTGTGAATGTTACCATTACGGTACAAATTACTACTGTACTATCACTCTTTGGAAACTGCTTCCACTCAGCCATGTCCCTTGCCATATCTGATGCATCAGACGCTCAATTCTTGCTTCCCCTCACTCATCAGTGTCTTCCACTCCTCCTTGTTCTCCGATTGACTTGGAATGCACACTTCACTAGTTTACCCTCATCCATTTATTCGTAATGTCCAAATCATCTTCGTACACTCCTCAATTGTTTACCAACTTGCACAACACACTCAATGGAATTTTAACCCCTGAAGTGTAGCTGTGATCAAAGGCACCATCTATGTGCAAAAATGTTTCAAATAATTTATTTTAAAATAATAAATTTGCTTGCAAAAAGTAAGGAAAATGAAAAAAATAAGTTTCTTCGTGTGTGATGCACACCGAGAGATTGGCAAATCAGGGGATTATTTGGTCTATGTGCTGTGGTAGCAAAATATTGTTAACTTGCCAAATTAATGCCAGAGCTGTGATAATTGTGTTATATAGGTTTAAATGTTTGCAGTTTCACTTACGTTTATAGTACATAATGTGTGGAATAACTGTTTATTTACACACAATTGACAAAAAACACTGAATGAGTACTGTATATAAGCCTACATTGTAATATGCGAACCTATATTGCATGTAAGTCAATATAGGTTGACTTCACACAGCTCAAAGAAAGGGTCTTTTTACCACTCATTTACTGCTATTCTGTCTGGTAATGTCATCCAGAAATATTGAAGCACCTCCAGGAAACTCCAAATTATGATTTAATGATGCCGTTGTTGGGGGTATAAGATAACATAGTAAGTAATTAAAAACAATAGCACATTTTTTAGGGTTTAGGTTAGCTAAATTCCATCCATAGATGTAATGTATTATAGCCATATTTACATCATTTATTTAAAGAACTGCACTACTCTGAGGATAAATATGATAACTACACTTTAAGGGTTAATGTTTTTCTTACTGTTCTTTAATGTCACACATGCTTCTCAGATAGTTCATTTCTACTGCTCTAAATCTTAGCTTTTCACATTGATACACCATTTCACATTTAAATATCACTCCTTTATGTAGCCCTATGGCTGCATCTCTTCTTGTATTTTGCCGTATTCATTCATTATACTAGCCATTTTTTCCCCTGGCTTACCCTACTCTCAACTTATATTTCACAAATTTATCTTCCATCAGTCACACAGGCCAGGTATTTATATTGTTTAGTTATGTATAGCACCTTTCTACATTTAGTTTATATATTCTTTTTCTCTCCATCACCATAACTGTTTTTGTTCAAATTGTCTAAGTTTACATAAATCTTTCTCTATGCTAAAATAAGAGACATCTGCATACATAAAATTTTACCTCTTGGTCGTATCAATGTACTATACATACTGAACAGGTGAAGTGACATCACACAACTCTAGCATACACCTACGTTAGTATTAAATTTGTCACTGATTATACCCCCATTAATTCTTGTACTGTATATGCACTATAGTACTTCCAACATAAAACTTTTCACTGCATTTATACACATACTTTGGCCAACTCTATGCATATGCATATCAAGAATCTTCATTAACCCCAACACTACTGTCTTGTGTGTATGCCTAGGGAGCTGCTCCGTAGGTCATGGTTTGCTGTACCCCGAAATTGCTTGATATCAACTGGGGTCAGTTAGCTCTGGTCTCCTTGAGAGAAAAAAAACTCTTGGTATCCAGTATCCTGATATCACTAATTACAACATAATAACCAAGACCTACTCTCGCCCAGTGACACTACCAAAATACCGACTACTAATTTAATTAAAACAAGGAGATATTTGTGTGATCAGATGGAGATTTTAAAATTAATATAACAGATTAGGAAATAAGCAATGATGAAAGTGTTGCTGTTTATTTGGTGACTGGTTCTTAGGGGTTCCCACCATTACCTTGTATTCCTGTTGCTGTATGAGAACACTACAGCAAAAGTGAAAACTTGGTTGAACATTTAAATTATTATATGTAAATTTATAGATACTTTACTAGAATTGTGCCCTTGAACAAAGGTTGGAGAGGGAAGAGAGAGCTGTGGCTAACTTAACAGCAGTGTGCGAGTTACCTTTTGTCATATCCTTGTTCACATTTGTGTACCCCTTGCAGTCTTAAAATGCCTTCTCTGTAGACTAACATAATGCAAGTATCAGATGAAGAAACCCTCTTCCACTGTAGAATTAACCTTGATCACTGACCAATTTCTCTGTATTCTTCCAATCACTATTCTGCTATACACTCACTACATATATAAAAATGATAAAGGCATTAGCTTACTTAGTCTTTATATGTATAAAATCGTGCAATCAATTTGTTTTTTAAATTCTCTAGCATACTACAGTACCACTATGGTGTTTCATGGCTTCTGGCAAAATCTCCATACTCTCTACATTTTAGTATTTTTGTATATACAATACTTCATCTTTATCTGCAGCTTCCCTCATTTTTATCTTATATAGATTTTTTCTTTTCCAAAGCTTTTGCACTTAACAGGAAATTTTTGCCACTGTATAGATGTACAGTATTACAAAAAAGGGACCGGGGAGAAAGTGAGATACCGCCAATCAAGCAGTGACTGACTTTGTCCATCAAAAAAATCAGAAACCGTCTAACATAATTTCCCTGTTCTGACAGGTTAACACTTTTGTGTTCCTGGGGTCTACCAGTCTGCCACCCCAAGGTAAACTCAGCATGATTAGATTCACACATCTCGCCTTTATATACAAAAAGTAAAATATTATTGTAATGCTGTTTATTATTGTTATGTTATTTTCTAATGTGAATGGTCATATAATTTATTTTTCTATCATGCTAAAAAAGAAAAGAATAATTTTGGTTTATTTTTGTATTAAATATCTTGCTTAGCGACAAACTGTCGTATCTCACAATGTTAATGAACCTTCTTAGTTCTTAAGTTTCATCCATTATTTTGTGTATAGATTATTCCTATATTTTTCTATAAGGGTAAAAAAAAAAAAAAAAAAAAAAGCGTTGAATGTAATGAAACGCCATTTTCTGGGCGAGTCCTGGAGGCTCCCCGGAATTATCCAGGCTGATAGGGATAGTGTTAACTTTTGGCATCAGTCAATGTGCTTGGAGTTCTAGGCCTACCGGGGACCACGGCCAGAACCTGGCCCCCTCATAAAGGCATGAGGAGCAATGGCCCATAGAAATGCACATGTGATTTTGGAGCATTCTATATCTGCCATCGACTGGGACAGGCACCCAAAAAGGTAAGCACCTAAAAACAAACATTCAACATTCAACGCTGGTTTTCTGGGGGGAGACCCTATGGTTCCCCGAAGCTACTTCACCAAAGACTATGGAAAAAAAGGGGACTTACCCGGGAGGCGGTCGGTGCTCCACACCTCAACTCAAAGTTGAGACAGGCTGCAGCCACCGACCCAAAGCGACACAGGCCCGACTAGGCCCAGGAACGTTCACAAGGTAGCGTGCAGCCAGGACCCTTTTCGACTGCCAAAAGCTCGAATGTCAGCCCAGGACATGTTCTCAAACGGCAGCAAGAGCAGCGAATTTACGAACGTCATGGGCACGAGGATAGACCGCAGGCTGGCTATACTTAATAACCCTGTGGACGACCTGAGAGACCTGTACCCCGTGAACAGGGAAGAAGGGAAACTGGATCAACCCAAAGCGCGTCCCCGGACACAAAAGCTGTGGCGTGCAAATAATAATAATATTATTATTATTATTATTAATAATTTATTTGCAAGAAGGTACAATGGGTTGGTGAGATTACATAAATAACGGCGGAGGGCCACAACTGGACACAAAACATGATGCACCCCAGCCTGACCAACCAAGCATCAACAACCCAAGGACCCCTCCGGAAAGAAACAGTCTCATTCTTCGCCAGAAAAGGAGAAGACGGCTGCAGAAGAACAAACTTATCTCCATGACCGAAAAAGCAGAAACCCCTGCATCGGAGGAGAACATGAAACTCCCTGACCTGACCCCCCAGAGGCCAATGCCAACAGGAAAAGAGCCTTCGAAAAACAATCCTGAACTGAAGGGGCCACAACAAACTGAGGAGAAGAGAGATAGGAGAGCAGTCTGTCCAAAGACCAGGACGGATCAGGCTGTGCATGAGCAGGCCGGAGGTGGCACGAGACAGCTTGCGAAACGGCGTAGAAGTAACATATATACCGAAAGCAAGCTGAAGTGGCTCCGCCAGCACCGCACAATACGAGGCGACAGTATTCGGCATAAGATGACGATCCTGGAACAACCATGAGAGAAAGGACAACACCAACTGAACTGAAAGCAAGGTACAACGACGAAGAGTCAAAAAGAAACGGAAGGACATCCAGGAAACTTCATACTGCCACGGAGACGAAGCTCGCAAGTAGGACACCGTCAATGAAGCCACCTGATCACCATACAACTGGTGATAAACTAAGAGTAAAAAATACCAAATACGAAGACTCGAGGAGAATAGCGAAATGGTCTCGTAACGGACCGGGCCGATCTTCTGAAAGAGGCGGAGTCGCGGAAAAACCTCTGGGTTCGGACACCGGGCAAACAGCGCCTGAAACCATGGCTGGTTGCAGCCACCGTGGGCCAAGAGGACAACTTGCCCCTGATAAGTCTCCAAGCGAGTCAGGACCTGGAGCAACAGTTGAACCGGAGGAAAGAGGTATAGGAACCCCGAGCTTAACCAGTCCTGCCATAAGGCGTCAATCTTGACAGCCTAGTGGTTGGGGAAGGGTGCCACATATACCGGAAGACGCCTCGACCACACCGATGCAAGGAGGTCCACCTCCGGGCACCCGAATGTCTTGCAGAGTCAACTGAATGAGTCGGCTTCAACCATCCATTCCATGGACTAGGGAACGAACCGGGACAGGCCATTCGCCAGGACGTTGGACATCCCCCGGACGTGAACCACCAGGAGAGCCAAACCCTGAGAACTCAGTAGACGAGTCAACCGAAGCGACCAACCCCGAAGAGCCAAGGACTGCATCGAACCCCCTCAGTTCAGGCAATGAACCACTGGGGAGCAGTCCGAATGGAGCCTGATCGTAAATCCCCAGGCGACCCAAACCCTCCGAATCGCAAACCACACCACTGTGATCTCCCTCACCGTACTGTGGGCCTGATGGAAGGACAGACCCCACCGCCCCTGGCCGGCCTGGTGAGCACTGGTCACAAAGCCCCAGCCGAGAGACGACACGTCCATGAGCACATCGAGTGCGGGCTCGGGTAGGCGCCAAGGCACTGAACCCTGAATAACCCGAACAGGAAGCTGGCGATGCAGCAGCCAATGAAAGGCCCTCGGGGGGGTCGAACCCTGTGATCGCAAGAGAGGCGGAAGAGACATCCCCGAAGGAACCAGAACAGCCAACGAAGCCAAACCTGACCCGGCGGGTAGACCATCGTTGCAGAGTTCAGGCTCCTGCACAGATCCTCTAGCAACAGCCGGGTGACCCGGGAGCCCCCAGAAACCAGCGCATGTGGGATCGCAGCTGAAGGAGAGACTCCGGAGGAAGAGACAAGGCAGCGGTCCGAGAGTCCTACACAAGGCCCAGCCAGGTCCGAACCTGGGAGGGAACCAGATGGGACTTTTGCCAGTTTACCAGGAACCTGAACCCAGCTAGCTGGGAAAGCACCACACCACTGGTGAGCAGACACGCGGACTGACTGGGAGCCCAAACCAGCCAGTCGACGAGGTAAGCCAACACCCGAACACCTAACAGACGCAAATGGGCCACAACGACCCGGGTAAGACATGTGAACACAAGAGGTGCCAGGTTCAACGTGAACGGGAGACAACAAAAGCAGTAACTCTGACACCCCACAACAAAACTGAGCCAATCCCTGAACCTCGGATGTATCGGGACATGCCAATACGCGTCCTTGAGGTCCAGTAACACCATCCAAGAGCCCGGCTCCAAAAGAAGCCGGACCTGGGACAGAGTGGTCATCCGAAAGGAGGGGCAAAAAACCCTGGGGTTCAGACAGGACAAGTCCAGAATGAACCGCAGGTCCGCTCAGTCCCGTTTCGGAACTGGAAACGGATGGGAAACCCACCTGAAGGACGTCATCGTTTCAACCACGCCCAAGCACACCCACTCCAAGATGACTTGACAGAGCGCAGGATAAAAGAGGCCAGCCCGAACCCCCCGAAGGATGAAGAGCCACCCGACGCCACCGAAAGCCGCGATAAATGACCTGAATAGCCCACGAATCGTGGGATGAGGCGTGAGCGAACAGAGCAAGCCTTCCCCCAATCACCTCATCAATGGGGCAAACCGCGAAAGGGCCGATGCCCCTTAAGAGAACCCGACCTGCGCACAGAGCCATTACCGCGCCGACCAGACGCAGCCGGGACCGAAGGCTGCACCAGCTCTGAAACTGTCACCTGTGGCCCATCTCGACAGGCGGAACCGCAGGCCCTGGCTCGACCCCTCCGGGAGGAACCCACCTAGGACCCCCGTAGAACCAAAAGGTCAGACATCGGGCGGCAGCTGGAAGAAGCCGCCAGCTGCAAGAAGCCACCACCATATACTGTTTGACCGCAGAAGCAGCAAACAGCAAAGGACAAAAGGGCGAAGACAATCTAAGAGCCAGGGCCCAAGCGGATTCCAAGGAGGAAGCAAGCACTATCTGCTGACACGCGAGGAGTGCAGCGAAAAACTGCAACAGCGCATCCCGCAGGATCGGCGCAAACAGCTTCAAAGGGGCAGACGACGCACGAGCAGCCGAGGCCAAGGTGCTAGACCCAGGAACGGCCTCAAGTGCCTCCACATCCTCCGTAAGCCAATCTGAAGACAGCTCAAGGAAGGAAAAGAAGTGCAGGACCAAAATCAACGAGCACCATGCGAGCAAGTCTTCAGCCACAATCGCTGCCGACATGGAGGGAACCTGCACGTGAAGCTGAACCACGGCAACATCCTGCAGAAGAGCCGGAGCGAAAAGGCACTCATTATGATGCACAAAGTTGCCTCCTAGGTAAACCTGGACCACAGTCAATGCCTCGTGCCACTCCAGCGTGCGGGTACTACAGAAGGTGTCCCAAGCATCCAGCGAAAACAAAAGGCAGTCCGCTAGCCAGGATGACTCCGGAACCTCATAACGAACCCAGTATGGAGACAAAGACTCAAACCTGAATGAAGACAGATTCATTATAGAGGCATAATCCGGGTCGCACAGGAGGTAAGCCGCAATGGCCACTCGCACCTCATGCGGAGAGAGGCGGGAAGCCGAAAACCTCCAGAAGGATGGAACCGAAGGACCCGAAACCAAATCCAAGTCGTACGCAGAGGGGGAAAAGAAAATCCCACTTCTTGTAACATCATGCCCCGCTCAGAGGGTCAGAAAACCCAGGCAGGGTCCAATGAGGCCCTAGGCCGAGTCGTCCTCCAAAGCTCCGGTCTCGCACGAAAAAGCCGGAGTAGTCGGAATAGCAGGAAGAAGATTGGCCCACGGGTCAGACTCCGGAGCTACAGCAGGAGGAACCGACTCGAATGCCTCCGCAGCCACCCTGGAAAGGGCAACCCCTGAAACCGCCTGAGTCTCGGAAATCTCTAAACCCTGCCTCAACCCCAAAGCCCTTAGATGCTTTGGGGCTGGAAGTAGGGGGAGGGGGGAACGAATGAACCACAGCAGGGGAAAGAACGAGGGGGTGCGGACGGAACCAAGGGTGAAGCGACCGACACCCCCAAGTCTGGGTCCCTATAAAGAAAACGGGCAGCCTTGGGACATCCGGGGAAACAACCAACCTAATGAGCTGCAGCAACCTAAACATATTCTGCAACTCGCGAGCTGCCTGCACCCGAATAATATCATCATCAGATTGGGTGAACCGAGTCACATACAAGCAACAAAGCTTGCAGGACTTTGGGTCGAATGTGTTACCGACCCAATAGGCAGCATGACAGAGGCAAGAACAATGAGCATTGTCCTTAGACAAGGAGACAGAGCAACCCTCAAACTCGCAAAAAGCGAGAGGAAACTCAGGGGTCACATCCATTGGACCCGAGCGCCCCGTGGTGTTTTCCAGGGGCCCCTGGACTGGGTCTAAGAGTTATCCCAGACAGGGTACTGCTAACCGGCGCCGAAGCTACCAACCAACACTGTTAAAGCTGAACCCACGGGATGTATCCACTCACGAGGGTGAAGCAGGGGGTACCACCAATCAACGACAACCCTAATATAAAGGGGATGGGACACCAAGACAGACCTCCCCCCTGCCAGGCAAAAACAAAAAGAAAAGAAAAACCTCACAAGAGGACAGCATACCCAGAGGGAACAGACCCGGCCGCTGTTATAGGTGAAAACTAGCTGCGCAGTACCCCATGCCCCTACCAGTGCAAAAGCTACCATTTACCCTAAGGCAAACACGGGAGGAATCCCCTCAACACTTGGGGCGGTCATCACCAAGCAACGAAAGACCAACAGAGGTAGAACCAAGGTGACTTGTGGAAGGTAACCCCAAGTCCCTAGGGCGGTACTTACAGGGCACTTAAGGAAGTTAGCCCTAAGCGCATGCAGCCTGAGTACCCTGGAATATATCTCCCAGCGTGCACACTACCGAAGAGAAGTACTGAACCCAGGCACAGCACAAAGATAATCTGGAGCTGGAGCCACAATGACTTAGCCGTATCCCATCAACCGAGGAACTGAAGGTGTTTATTGCCGGCGCGAGGGGCTGGGGCTCCCCTTCCCCATCCCGGGGGGGGGGGGAGCTGCGCAAACATGCGGCACTGCTTGTGTGACATCATGCTTGTTTGCTCATTTTCCCTTGGGGGAGTTCTGTCTATTTGTTTCGTTATTTTCGTTGGTTTTACCAGAATAGTGGTTTGTTTTGAGTTGCTTACCTTTCTGGGTGCCTGTCCCGGTCGATGGCAGATATAGAATGTTCCAAAATCACATGTGCATTTCTATGGGCCATTGCTCCTCATGCCTCTCTGATGGGGGGGGGGGGTTTCTGGCTCGTGGTCCCCAGTAGGCCTAGAACTCCACCCACATCGACTGATGCCAAAAGTTAGAACTATCCCTATCAGCCTAGATAGCTCTGCAGAGCCGTAGGGGCTCCCCCAGAAAACATTGATTTCTATAACAATATTGTAGTGAAATATAATACTGTATTGTACAGTATTCTGTGCCATAGATGGTGCTTGTTATGCAGGTTTTGTTGTCTCTTTTTGATAACTACTTACTTAATTTAAACTGGCAGAGATGATTGAGCTGGAAGGTCTGGAATTTGATGTGGCAAAGTCTACATCAGAATTACGTTATGTTTGGTGTTCGTTCTATTTGGTATCCATGTTAGATTACCATAAAAAGTACTCTCATTACTTTCACTTTTGCCATCATAAAAATCACATGGTGCACTCTAATATTATGCCCACTCATGCCCAAAAGATATGTAGCATGTCATTTGAAGCATTGGATGTATTGTACATACATACTGTATTGGTAAATATATTACATCAATGGATTCAAAAATTTAATATAATTTGCATAACTGGAATGCATGAACAAGTATTTTGCAAGTTTCTACGAGTCTTTATAATTTTCGTAAAGAACCCGAGTACAGTACATACTTAAACTGACAGTGCAGCCGACTGACTCGCTCCCCACTTCTCTCTCTCCCACTTCTCTACTCTAAAAACCTCAAAGAATTCCAGCACTTGTGCTGTTCAGTCAAATTTTTATGTTAATGCAATTCAGCCCTAAAATTAATTGACTGTGATGTTTCTCTAATTTCAAGGTTTACTGTATTAACACAGATTTTATTATAAAAACACTTTTATTTACAGAAATTTTACTTCATTAATGTTTTATGGTTGAAACTTGTATGAAAATAAATATTAATATACAGTATTTAAATGTGTTAATTACCAAGTTTGAAGAATATAATTTTCTTTGCATTGATGACCTCCCCAAGAGTTTTACTGTCATGGTGAGGGGGCTCACGAATGACTCCCTGGAGGATGTCTTGACCCCCGTTTCCTGCCTCTATCCATGCACTTGCATTTTTTTTATCTTAATTATTTCATGTACTGCGAGATGGTTGAATATAATGTTTCTCAGAATATTCTTCAAGAAAATGGTAGTGGTAAGTGGTTATCTCTATTTATTCTTAAAAACTGTATATTTGTAAGACAACTTACACTACAACTTACAAAATATATTAACAATTGTAAATACATACATTGTACATATTATATCTTTCTAATTTGATACACAATAAATTTAACTCATGAAGACTAAACTGACACCAGAGAAAAGAGATGACGACGTTTCGGTCTGTCCTGGACCATTGTCAAGTCGATTGACCATTATCACAATTGACTTGATAATGGTCCAGGACAGACTGAAACATCGTCGCCGCCTTATCTTACATTGTGTGGTATAGTCTTCATATTTTCAGCCATGTTATTGTGACTTATCGTCTGCTTAACTGTTATTAACATAATAGCAATTTCTCCAAAAGATATATGCATTTCACCGAATATTTAATAGCCAACCCAAACACCATTCAGAAAAATATTCGCTACTTGAGCTCAGTTGATATGAATGTATGGTGAAGATGAATATATGGTAAGAATAGCAAGATGGTGCATATTAGCAGCATGTGAGGAAAAACACTGGGTGTGAAGTACTGTGTCATGAAATTTGATTAGTGGAGAGGACATGGAGGACAACTTGCTTACAAAATAAGTCTACATAATCCCTGACTTTCCAGCATTACAAACAATATTTTATAATTAAATATTGATAAGGCATTTACTTAAATTTTACATTAAATTTTTTTCCACAATTGTAATAAGTGGTATTGATTTATCACTTGCACAGGCACTAACATGAAGCTTAAAAGATGAGTCTCGGTAAATATCCGGAGCATCTTTAAAGGCACATGCTTGTTTATACACACAATGTTCAGTAAAGTACAGCTCTGTTGTTACAGGCCTTGAATAAGTAAATCAGTGTAGCAAGGCTTTATGTGCAATGTGATAAAAAGTACACCCTTTCATGGTAGAAGGAAGATTATACTGTAATCCTGTTCCCTCCCAAAATGTGCAGAACCCTGATCTGACCCAACCAACCTTTTAAATCAACATTCTTGCCACCACAGTGCTGCAGGGGCTGTGTGCACTTTTTATTGGTCCCAGATCTGGCATAGCTTGCTTATTTAAATTCATTATCTAAAGTTTATTATTATACAGTTCAGAAAATAAAAGGGAGCACTTGGATTTCCCTTCTGATAACAGTGGCTCTAATGCTGCTACTTATAGTTGGGGTGATTCTGGCAGTGATAAGTACATGATCAAAAAGATGTTCTTATCTGGGTACTGTATTACAATGTACTGTACTGTAATGAAAGATGTCCAAACAAAATTTGGTGCAGATATCAATTGGAGGACAATATTTCAGTAATTGTGTAGTGAAGAACTGGAGGAGTTGCTTCATCAAGTGATAGGCCCACTTTATCACTGTATATTGCCATTGCTAAATAGTGAGTGCATTATGATGGATTGTTGTAGATGATTAATTAAGGGACTTGACATTACTAATGATATTTTTTCTGAATAATGAATATGGTGTGATTGATTGTAATAATAAAGATGAACCACAGTAGTAAGAGAGAGATGACATTAATGATGCTGATTTCTTGTGATTTACAAAGTTAATATGAGGAATAATTATTGTTGATGCATTTCTGATCATTGGCAGTGATGCATGTAATGTTCTAGGGTGACTTGGGTTGCCTAGAACCTCAGTCATACAGAACTAAACCACACACCAGAAGATGAGGAGATTACAATGTTTCGGTCCGTCCTGGACCTTTATCAAGTAGACTTGGTAATGGTCCAGGATGGACCGAAACATTGTCTGTTCATCTTCTGGTGTGGGGTTTAGTTTTCATAACTTCAAGCCACATTATTGTGACTTATCATCTGCACATGTATTCCTCAGTCATAGAGCTCATGGTGATGCTTGGTATTCTTCTTGCGCGAGTGTTGTCTGGAGAGTGGTGGGTGTGTGTTATTGGTAAGCTCACACAGAGGAATTATTTCCCTTTGAGGCACAACCCACTCTTCGCTCATTTGCCTCCTGAGGGTCAAGGAAACAATTTTACATCATTATGAAATATAAAGTGGGAATATACAGAACACTATAGTTTTAGCAATAATTCAATAACATTTGTAGAGTGAATTTAGGGTAATACCAAAGTATTTTGTTTAATCTTGTCAATACATCCCTTAGTGTAACAGACATTCATCAAGAAAACATGTGTTATTAGTTTTAACCAGCGAGTAAACCCTTAACTTAATAAGCACTTTACAAATACTTTAATCATTTTATGATACAACATGAGGGGGGGGGAATACATAGAAGCAATAGGTCATGTACTGTACTGTTTGTTTCTATAAGGTCCATCTAACTCTGTTTAGGAGAAATTCTGCCTGGGCATGCCATGGAAGGAATTAAGTGCATAATTAAACACTGAAGCGTACACAACATGTATCTAGTGACATGGAAGCCATACAAAACTGGACACATTAGCAACATACTGAGAGAGCATGGTTGCACTAACTGACCAGAAACATGAACCACATACTTGGACAAAGCATGACCAACAGTGCCATGGAGCGACTGTGACCTCCTGTAGTGGTGGCTGCGGGTGAAAGCCAGGTGGTTGACATGAGGGGTAGCCAGATGCAGTGCACTGAGGGAAGGTAGAGCTCCATGACTGTGATCAAAGTCGCCTAAGGTGAGCACAGGCATCCGAGTTACGGTTTCTAGGGGCTTCAACACCATGGTCCTGTCATCGACCGCTTTACAAGGGGTAGATAATGAAGGGTGGGGGAGGGAACAATATCATGGTTTAGATGAGATAAATGGTTTGATGAGGCTGAGAAGATATTAAATATGACAAGTGTAGTGGGCTTCATGGATTATGACTGCAAGTGCTGTACATAGAATAAATGGCAAAATATTAGAATGGATAAATCAATGATTAAAAAGAGAACAAAGGGTTGAAAGCAACTAGAAAATGGTTAGGAGTAGACTCCTGCAAGGTTGCATCTTGGAGCCAACCCTTCTAATATACACAAATAAAATAGTTGAGAAAAGTCACAAACATTGAATTCACAGATGACACAAAGATCCATAGTAAAGTGAGAAACAAATGATAGAGGCTTCACAAAGTATTTACAAGAACTCCACAAATAGTCATAAGGCTGGCAAATGCTTTTCAAGAATTTAATGAAAGCCCTTGCATGTAGGGCATGACAATATACACGATTACCTTAACATGATCATGCAATCGAGTGATAAAGAAAAAACCAAAAGTTATGATTTATCAGTCGTTAAAAACTGCTTAGCAAGTTGGTGCTTCAGAAAAAAAAACACAACCAAACCCTAGAAATAAGCATATACTTTTGACTTGTACTGGAGGGGAAAAGAGAATGAAAAAGTAAGTGAATATTCAGCTGTAAAAATCTTGGGTTTGCCCTCCCCAACCTCTTTCCCTCCCATCATATCAATGCATGGAGACCACACCTTCAGAATAATATACCTGCTTTGGAAGTTCAATGCAGTGACAAAAATCACCCCAGAACCAAATCAACTCTCAATGCAAGAAAGGTTGAGGGTCTCAAAACATTACAAACCACAAACCACAAGACTGATCTTGCCAAGACTTGAAGTACTGAATAAATTGTTAGGTATTAATCCAGGCAACTTCATTAAAATGTTCAATGTAACTCGAAGGGTAACAAATTTAAACCCAATTCCAGTGTTGGATAGATAACATGTTTTTTCATTCACAGGGTAATAAACCCACTAAAGCTGTAACTGTCAATACAATACCATGTTTCAAAATTAAAAATTTATCTGAGAAAAATTCTCAGGAATGTGGGAGGGAGTGGGACCTTTAACAAGTCACTGGATTTCCTGTTGAGGCCACTAGAGGTGGTGGTCCTTGTGTAAATTCAGGTCAAGTCATATAAATGGCAATACAAGTTCAAATGTTTACTATTTAGTTATATTAGTTTACCCCACTTGATATGAAGATTTGTGTGGCAGATAAAAGTTTTGCATAGGCTTAAACACTTATTACTAAATCAAATTAAAAACCAAATTCATAGATGGTTATGTATTTATAAATCCGTGGTGTAGTGGTATAGTATCCGTGGTGTAGTGGTAAGACACTCGCCTGGCGTTCCGCGAGCGCTATGTCATGGGTTCGTATCCTGGCCGGGGAGGATTTACTGGGCGCAATTCCTTAACTGTAGCCTCTGTTTAACGCAACAGTAAAATGTGTACTTGGTTGTAACAACGATTCTTCGCGGCGGGGATCGTATTCCAGGGACCTGCCCGAAACGCTACGCGTATTAGTGGCTGTACAAGAATGTAACAACTCTTGTATATATCTCAAAAAAAAAAAAATGATTTGGCTGAAAACATTTCATATTCAAAGGAACAACTTTTGACATGTCTGCAAAATGTTCCTTCATATTGTGCTTACATTATCCACAGATCTCCACAACTGAAAATGTTTTAAAGCCTTAACATCTAGTAGAGATTAGAACCCCCACTCCCTCTTTCATTACTGTTCTGAAATGACTTTCCCTTCAATATTTCTATTGTCATTCAAGTACTATTGCTCTATTTATGGAGGTGTCAAAATAATATCTGATGATGTAGTTGGCTTTTATATTTTTTTTGCCTGAAAACATTCATGCAGAGATGAAGTATTTCTACTGCAATACAGAACTTAACGAAATTGTATATGCCGATAGTTACATTTCACTTGTCAATGATTGTTAATCCAATACTGGCTACAATATGCATGACAGTTGAATTTTGCTGGGACCACAGCCATATTAATATTGCCTCATAACCCTTGGGCCGCTCAGCCTTAGGGGGGTCAAGAAGCGAAAAATATTCAAATTATGTAAAAATTACTTATAAATGTTAAACAAATCTCTAACTTATTGGCTTCAGCACTGTGAAAGTTTCATCAAAATATTTTTGGAAATTGATTTTAGACAATTTTTTTTAAAAAGAACATCATTTTGTTGATAAGGAGAACAGCTTCTATTAACAAACTGAGGGATAATGCAGTAATAAAGAGATGCAAGCACCTGTCCAACACACAAAGAAGAAGAACAGTAGTAAGAAGTGTTCACAAAGTGGATATGCAGTTAGTGCCTTTAATAGCATTGCCGAGTGATACTCATTACTATTTGTGTTATTATGTATGTTATTATGCTCTATTTTGTTATATATCATAAATACAGTGCCCAATGTATTATCTGATATATTTACTTATCTGTTACTTTCACCAATTCCCCCAAAAAATTTTTAGGGGGATTTTTTTCCTTTGTTTATTATCTAATTTTATTGTAACTTTTGCATCCTGGAGAGTGCATACCTGTTTCTAACTATGTGAAGATAAAATGAAAGTGTCAACAAATAAATCAGTCACAACTGGCAGAACGTGGAACTTTGAATTTTTTTGACTGATTTTTTAACAGATTTCAAACTCTCTTCTTTGTCTCTCTAGGTTGTTTTGATGATTAGTGACCAGATTATACAAGTGGAAAAAGCCCTAAAGTATATCCTAAATATATCCCCTAAATCATTATATTTATTATAATTACCCCTATATTTTGCTGTTTTGGGGGGGTTATTTTTTCTTGACTTCATTTCATCACATGTTAACCTACAACTTTCACATATTCGAGTACGAATGCTAAGCAATGTTTATCAAAACATACAAGAGAATTAATGAATTACAACTGCTTTATTCATTGTCTTTATTCCCACTGGGCCAGCGAAAGTGTTAAGGACATACAATTCAAGCATATTATACAAGTTATCTGAATCTAGCAACAAACACAGCAAAATTTATCAATGATGGAATAAACAGCACTTTAAGTGGATTCCATTCATACTGATCTATCAAACATTAGAACTGACGAGTTAAATGAAACTCGTTCCCTCAAAGGAGAAGTCGATTATAACTTTGAATATCTGATAAGCATTCACAGCAACTAAACTACAGTACAGTACTAAAGGGAGCCGGCGGCCGAGTGGACAGCACGCTGGACACGTGATCCTGTGGTCCCGAGTTCGATCCCGGGCACTGGCGAGAAACGATGGGCAGAGTTTCTTTCACCCTATGCCCCTGTTACCTAGCAGTAAATAGGTACCTGGGAGTTAGTCAGCTGTCACGGGCTGCTTCCTGGGGTGTGTGTGTGGGGGGGGGGAAATACTAGTAGTAGAAGTAGTTGATTGACAGTTGAGAGGCGGGCCGAAAGAGCAGAGCTCGACCCCCCGCAAGCACAACTAGGTGAATACAGTACAGTATATATATCCGAGAGAAAAATCTATTAGTTATTCCAGATATTATACGATCACAAAAGATGAACCACATATCTATGGGTCTTCCAATATAATATAGCAGACTCCTAGATGTTACTACTGTTTGGCTATGTCAGAGTTTGCACCATCTGCTGATGAAGTTAATACATTTTGGTCATAACTACAACAAAACTATTCTTACATTCTGCATTACAAGAATTTAAAGAAATATTTAAATAATTACCCAAAATTTTAAGTATCCCAAGTTTGCCTACTACAAGTAGGGCATATACTGCCTTAGCTCGTGTAATTACTGTTGCCTACCGAATGGGTGCAGGGTGCATGATCAACATAAATGTAAATACTGTATTTCGCAATGAAGGCTAAATTGCTTAGCACAGAAAATACCTGGTCCAGTTGCTGAACTCGTGTGACAAAAGTCCTCCTGCTACTGCTCACATGATGGGTATGGGGATCATAATTAAACTAAATCTAAGTCAAGCTGACCTGTGCCTGTAGAAGAGTTGGTGGCTCTGCGAGAGAGAGACCACCTGAAGGAGGAGCGGACATTGAGGGCCCGTTCTCTTGCCTTGCTAAGGAAGGGTGCCGTAGATACTGTGTACAGAAGTGGGTTAATGGCTGCATTCAATGGAAGGACGAACACAGCCACCCACGCGAATACCTGCCATTAGGTAATGAAATCAGTGTTTTTCTTGGGACTATGGGCATCTTGATGAGGACTATGGTGGAGACAAGAAATATGAAATTAAAGTATGGAATCTACCAAGGTCAGCAAGATAAAAAGATCTTAAGAATAGAACATAGCACAGAATCTATCTCCAGAGGCACTCATCACTAAAATCACATTGGAAGCATATGCTTGAGTGGCAAAACATGAGGAAATTAAATGTATAAAACATTTTGAATGCTTCCACAAGATATGTTTGGCCACTACTAGAGTATGCAGTTACAGAGCCTTGCCTAAAAAATGTGAAAATACTGTACAAATGAAAAATGAAATGTGTAAAAAATTTATAAAAATTTATTCCTTCTGTTTATTAAAAATTATTATTAAAGTTCTGTTGCAATTTCTGCTGTACCAATCATCATATAATTGTCATCTTTTTATTTCTCTACTTCAGTTAATTTTTGCTTCTGATCTCAATGCTTTAAATCTTTAGTTTTTAAGACCTTTTCTACATTATGGCTGAAATGCTGTGCATATTAGTAGCTTTAGGCATAGTACTTGCCCTATCTAGAAATCCAATACAGCATTCTTCTAGTATCTTATTTTGTATAATGTACTTTTGCCTAAATAAAAATTATTATTAGATACACTATATAAAAAACACAATGCAAGGATGGAGATACTACTGTAGTATAAAAGTTACAACAACTAGTCCGGTGACTGAACTATTTGAGAAAGTTAAGCAGCTAAATTTAATAACTAGAAGAAGTTTGCCCAAATTGACATGATTATGCCAACAATATTCCAAATCCACCAACAAAAATTATATATTTTGTTTGCAGATTTGGAATTTTTTGTTGGCAAATTTGAAAATTTGCTGGAAAATTTTTACAATTTGCATCAAAATCCCTTGCTTTTTGTGTCTTTTTAGAGAGAGAGAGAGCCAGGTTTTGCCGCCTAGTCCCTGGTAGGCTTATGGATGATGACGTAAGGATCTAGCCTGGATTAAATTGGGTGGAGCTTGCCAGGTAGCAAGCACCAAGAAGGCAGCATTAGAGGTCCCCTCCCAGAAAATACTCGGATGAATTGATGGAAGAGAATGTCTTATTTTAGCAGTAATGTAAGGAGAGAGAAGACATGGTAGTTAGACATGCAGAAAACCTACAGGAAAATGAGGAACCCACTTCTTCAGTGCAAGTGGAATGAATTGAATGAGGAACTGGTAGGGGTTACCTACATCCATAGTTTTAAATGCAGATTTAACAAAAAACAAATGGGTTGGATTGAATTATTGCATCAGACAACTGACAGTTGGAGAGGTACAGCTCAGGAGCTAACATTCACTCCAACAAATTTTGTTAGACAAGTATTGTGCTGTGAACATTGCAGGCATAAAACCTGGATATGAACCTGAAATAACTGACCAATTAATGATTAAATAAGATATGCTAGAGAGATGGTTAGTGGAATGTAACCTCTCAAGACGCACCTGGGGAGGTATGGTGGCACCTGCAAGGGAGACCACGCCCAACAAGATTATGGGTAGCCAGCAGGCAGCATCTGTTACTACAATGAGTGTCATCTTTCTGGCCATACTGGACTCCCGCCGTTGCAAGTCGCTTCTGACAGCGGCACTAGAGGAGCGCGCTGCCTTATACATACCCCAGTATGACCCAGCGATCACAGAAAATGACGCCAGATTCAGGACTGGTAAAGAAGAGTGGACTGTTAGGTTGGTCATAGTAAATTTAAAACCATATTTCATGAAAATATTTAATGATTGACTTTGTTCATTATGAACCCCATACCCATTCTGTGGGCAGTAGTGGAAAAGGTTACAAAAGCCCATAATTCAGTTAAGCAGATAACAGTTTAGTTTGATAAGCTGTTCACAGTTTTACTGTCATGCATTGTATACAGTGAGCAAATTTTGGATATTTGGTCAAGTTTTCTGGAAGCACATTTTTTAAATTACATACACATTTCTTGAATATTTGTAATAAA
>WNGS01000337.1:2062738-2084486 GCA_020271785.1 Procambarus virginalis | reverse complement strand
ATAAGACGGTCTTGACTAAAAGAAAAAAAAAGGATATGGACAACACGGCTAATGGTAGTTCAAAATATAATCAAACTATGGTACACAGGGAAGACACACTCTGTCAATTCTACAACGTGATAATTTTTGACAAGTGTGTAGTCAATAATTTACTGAAAGCTATACTTCCCAACTTTAGAATCACTTTTAAATACATGGATGGCAAAATATTAAAGAAATTGTTCAGACCATTTTGTAGACTCAAAGTTGGAATATGCAATGGTTGTTCAAGTTAAGTATGTTTATTGGACAAGAAAATACATCTCAAAGGATAGATAGCTTAGGCTACTTCTACCCTACACACATGAAATCCAACTAGCGTGTATGCATCAAATGAACAAATCCACAAGGGTCGTGACGAGGGTTCTGAACCTACTTCGAGAGGATCCCAGACGCTGCCTTAATCGACTGAGCCAAGACATGAAATGTCGTGAGCTTCCATGTTGTAGCTTAGTCGATTAAGGCAGCGTCTGGGATCCTCTCGGACATAGGTTCGAACCCTTGTCACAGTCCTTGTGGATTTGTTCATGTGATGCATCATGCTATTGTGTATGAAGTAAGGGCGAAGCGGGGGACGTGCGGATCTTCTTTAGGAAGTTGGGACCGAGTTCACACACTGAAGTTTAGAGCTTACTTGACTACAGAAAATGTTGGCCTTGATCCCGTTTTCTGTGGGAAGCCCCTCCAGCTCCCTGGAGCTATCGGACTGACATGCAATATATTAGTCTGGGGCATCAGTCAATTGGAGTTCAGCCTACCAGGGACCACAAGCCAGAACCTGGCCCCTCAGAGGCAAAGGGAGCAATGACCTATGGAAACCCCCTTGTTCTTGGGGGTATTCCATGTCTGCCATCAACTAGGGTTAGCACCCAGAAAGGTAGGCATAACAAAACAGACCTAACATGGTAAGAAAGTTGCAACCAAAGACCAAACAGAGGCAGAATTCCTCCAACCTAAAGAACAAGTAAACGTCACACACCATTGCTGCGCCGCTTGTCCGCATTGCCCTCCCCTCCCAGGACCCCTGTGCCGGCTACTCAACACATCTAGTTCATTGGCTGATGTGATCTACTGCGGTTGTCGACTCTGGCCTCAAATTCTTGGCAGTTGTGTACCTTACTGGTGTGTTGTATGGTGTGTAGTGCGGTAGCCAGGCAAAATTGAGAGTGCTGGGGGCTGCATGTGCTTAGGGCTACCTTCCCTAAGCAGGTAGTAAGTAGTAACCCTTGGGTTCTAGGGTTATCTTCCATAGAGCTTTCGGGAACTGCTTCCATAGGGGTCTTTGCTGCTCGGCATTTACCCTGCCCTTGGGGCCAGCTGGGGTTTTGTGGTCTTTGTTTGGCCTTGGGTAGGAAGTGGTATTGTTACTGGGAGGGGCGCAAGGTACTGTGCAGCTTATCTACCTACGCAGGGGTCAATTCCTGTTTGTTCTGAGGACATAAGTTTTTTTTTTCCTTGCCTGGAGGGGGTCTGCCTTGTTTGGCTATTGGTCCACTTCTAGTGTTTTGGTGGCCCTTCTCTAGGCACCTGTGATTGTACATGTTGCAGGGTTTCAGATTTTAGCAGTTTTTCCTTGTTAGTTTGGAGCTAACTGGGTTTGCAATATCTTGCCTGGGTTTCCCATAGCAGTCAGCTTGTGGACCCTGGAAAACCCCATTGTGGCTCATTGACCGATGGATGTGTCTTCCGAGTTCCACTTCATCTTGTGCGAGTTTGAAGGTTGCTCTGTGTCCTTGTTTCAGGGTGACAGTCACCTGTTTTGCCTCTGTCATGCTGCCTGCTGGGTCAACGGCACCTTTGACCCGGAGTCTTGCGAGTCGCGTACTCCAACTTGCCTCTTCTCTGGACACTGAGGTTCGGGTACAGGTAGCATCGACGTTGCATGCTATGTTTAGGTTGGTTGCCCACCCGGATGCCCTGAGGCTGCTCCGTTTTGGTTATAGGGACCCAGACTTTGGGGCATTAGTTGCTTTGCCTTTGGTTCTGTCTGCGCTTCCAAGTCCTTCCCAGGTTGGTGTTGTTTGCCTTGCTCCTGGCTCCTAAATGTCTGAGGGTTTTGGAGTCGGAGCGGGGTTTAGTTGATGATGAAACTCGGGCTGCTCTGGGGGCTGCCACATTCAGGTCGGGGACAGAGGCATTCGAGACTGTTCCTCCGGCTGAGGCTTCTGGGTCTTGCCAGTAGACCCCTTCTTCTCTACCCTTTCCCTGGACTCTGCCTTTTCTTCAGGGGTAAAGGGTGTGGAGGACGGCTCTGCTGTCCTCATACTATTGGAGTATAAGGACTTTCCAGAGGGGCCCCCTTGGGTCATTGATGCTTGGTGGGTCAGGCTGGGGGTGCATCTTGTGTTGTGTTTGGTTGCGGCTCTTTGCCGTTGTCTGCGTGCCTCGGCTTCTGTGGCCAGGGACGCGCTTTAGGTTGATCCGGTTTCCCTCATTTCCTGTTCCAGGGCTCTGGTCTCCCAGGTCGTCCGCAGGGTTATTAGTCTAGCCAGCCTGTGGTCTACCCTCGTGCCCATGACGTTCATGAAGTTGCTGCTTTGGCTGCCGTGTTCGATAACATGTCTTGGGCTAACATTCGAGGGTGGGGGGTTTTGGAGGTCGAACAGGGTCCTGGCCATCTGTTATTTGGTAAATGTTCCTGGTCCCGGTCGTTCGTGTTTGGCTTTGGGTCGCAGGTTGCAGCCAGTTGTCTTGACTTTGAGTTTAAGAGCGAGTGTTGGGCGCCTCCCAAGTAAGTCCCTCTTTTTACTTGTCTTTGGTTCGGTAGCTTCCGGGAGCCGGAGGGGCTTCCCCACAGAAGACCAGCATTGAAAGTAATGAAACCCCATTTTCTGGTGAGCCCCAGAGGCTCCCTGGCACCCTCCTTCCCTCCAGTTGGCAGGTGTTTTGATGCTCAGCCTCCGAACTGGAGGTGTTAAGAAGGCAGCCTGGGAGTCTGGGACTCCCCCCCCCCCTTCTCCCTCGTGGGGAGGGCTGTGCGGACAAGCGGCATGGTAATGGTGTGATGTTTGCTTGTTTTTAGGTTGTGGGAGTTCTGCCTCTCTGTTCGGTATTCGGTTGCAATTTTCTTACCATGTTGGGGTCTGTTTTGTTGTGCCTACCTTTCTGGGTGCTAACCCCAGTTGATGGCAGTCATGGAGTGCCCCCAAATACTAAGAGGGTTTCCATAGGTCATTGCTCCCTTTGCCTCTCTGAGGGGGGGCCAGGTTCTGGCTCTTGGTCCCCGGTAGGCTGAACTCCAATTGACTGATGCCCCAGACATATATAGCACACCAGTCTGGTAGCTCCAGGGAGCCTCCGGAGCTCGCCCAGAAAATGGCGTTTCATTACATTCAACGCTGTTTTTTTTTCAAATGTGTGCATCATCAGTTCCCTTAATTCAGATGCCATTGGGTAAACTAAATAATAATTTTTTGTATTCATACCATATACATTAGCCATGTCAAAGTGGATACATAGGTAAAGTATTTGTTTAATATATAAAGCCACTAGTTGATCATCTGATTGCTTGCAAGTAAAATATTAATGTTATGTTAAGTCCAATATAAGCATTTGACTCTGTTTCAATGTTCTAGATATGGCTATGTGTTGAAGCGTAGCGAGAGGGATTCAAGTTGGGATAACATAAATTTTGCAGCCGGAAAAACAAAGATGATTGCCTGGTTTGTTTCAAATTGCAATAATACAAGTGGCAGAGAAAGGTAAAAAGCTGTGTATTCCTAAAGTTAGTATAATTATGCTTCAAGTGTTTATAATACCTTGTGTCTTGCCTGCTGTTCTCCTACACTAGTTTAATTATTTTACACTTTAATTAAACTTGCCTAAATAGTTCTTCAGACTGCTATCCACTCGTGCTTTTTCTAGCCTGTTTGAAAATGCAAAACCCTCAAAATTAGTCGAGGTGGCTACTTGCTGTTGTTATAGTGTGTAACTATTTGTGGCACCTTGTTACCTTACCTTTATTAGAAGACATGACACACTAAAAAATTTAAATTGTTGGTCTCAGTCATTGACATTTATTAAGAGCTAGTTTAATACTGTACTGTAATGAGAATACAAATGGAGGAAGACTATAGTGCTGCTGAAGGCACTGGCGAGCTGCAGAAGTGGGCAAACAGATGGTTTGCTAGATTTCAACCACAGCAAGTTTAAAATAATAAATATAGGAATTGCAGGGGAAATGAAACCAGAAGGAAGTGGTGACTAATGAAGGTGCATAACTACAGTATAGTTGTCTGACTAAAGAAATGCCCTAGGAGTAGACAATGATGCTAAAAGTGCTCCTAAATGATGAGATAATTTATAACAAATACATATTATGACTACAGGATAAGTTGTGTATTGTACCAGTATTTATTTTTTATACAGCAACTAATCTTGCACATCATTTTGAACAAACATTACGGTAAAGGTTTTTGTTTTAGATAATACATTTGAGGGTATTATTTAACCCTTAAACTGCGCATGGCGTATATATACGCCATGAGTAACATGTCCCACGGTGCGCATGGTGTACATATACGCCATAGGGTGCCAGGCACGATTCAAATGGCCCATGACTACACGGGGTTCACATTAGCTTCCTTAGGGCTCTTGTAAACAGATGCCATTTTTTTTTTAAATCGTGGGCAATATTCTCAGGTGTGAGAGGCACAGTGCTGTTGGAGCAACCAAGGTTGGTGCACGCAGCATGAGCGAACAGCATTGCTGTTCAGCTTGTGACCACAGCATCGCCGAAAAATGTCAAAATAAATATATAATGCTATTATTTAGTGATGACAATATTTCAGATGACCCTGACTGTGATATAAATAACCAGGGTTGTGATAATAGCAGGATTGTTGTAATAATTAGCGCTGTGGGAGAGTGATGCTGAGGGACGGAGGGAGATTGCATCATTTACTGACTGTGTGGTCACCTGTTATTGTCTGCATTCACCATACCAGTTCAGTGGTTCTCTATGGTGAACACAAATGTAGATACTTATATATAATGTGTGTATTAGTGTAATAACAGCAAAAGGATTATGCTGGGAGGAGCAATTTATGTGACGGAGGTGACGTCGTCTGCATGATTTGTCTAGCTGTTTAGAGGCTGGCCACTATGCTCTTTGGGCACTCTACAAGCTTAGGTGTACAGTTACGGTGCATACAACATATATATACTTATATATAACGTCTGTAAATAGTGTAATAACACCACAAGCGGTATTGTTGGGGAGAAAGTTTAGTGTGTGTGACCTTGAGTGAGTGAGGCAGCCGCCAGCTGACTGTGTGTATAGCGACGACTCTTAGTGCCTGAACTAACTATATCAGCCTAGTTGTACAGTTGTGGTGAACAAACATGTAGATTCTTATATATAACGTCTGTATATTGTGAATAAAATATAGAACAGGATGGTGGGAGGAAAAAGTAGGAGAGTGAGGCGTTGTTGAGGGAGTGGCAATGAGAGGCTGGCTGGTGTGTGGCGGTAACTCCTCGTTGCTTTTCGACTCTCAATACCAACTTAGTGGTTCGTTATGGTGAACAAAACATGCAGATACTTATATATAACCTGTGTATAGAGTGTAATAGCAGCAAAACTATTTGTTTATTGTTTTATGAACATAATAATTGAATCACTAATATGCACACCATACTTTTGAGTATAGCGATTATTCACCACTTTTATTACGTAAATATATTACAATAGTGCCACTATTGAATAATATTACTGCAAAAAAACTAAGTGCCACTTTTATTANTATTATAAAATAAACAGAGGTGGTAAGGGTACCACCTCTGTTTGTTTGTAGGGACCCTATTGTATGTTGTAATTTTAAGGTTGCCATGGATATAATAATGCTAATGCAACTGTTTGTTATGTTACTGGTTGCCGAGGATACAAGAAGACGATCGCATACAAATTTTTACCATTTCGGGGGAAAAAAAAATATACATTGTGTATACGAATTATTGGTCAACATTAACCCACACTATCATGCTTTAGTGGCTTTATAACGATATTAGCTATATACCAGCTAACATTTTCTGCTTAGCAGACATATATAGGTATTAAATGAGTTCATGATGCGATACATAATGTGGGACAAGCTTAGTATACACAGCAATGTGCTGCTCTTACTCAGCAGTAAGATAAGGTAAACCACTCATTTTGTGGTTTACATTCTACATGAGAGATTACAAAAGTGTAGACTTGTACGCCTCTGTTCACCCAGCAGTGAATGGGTTGTTAAAGTATTTTGGCGAGTCCTATTCCAGGGAAAATTGGGATTAAGGACCTGCACGACACGCTACACGTCTCAGTGTCCCACTACACGTCTGTTGTCCCAGTTTTTACATTCTTGTACAGCACGGTGTGCGTGCTAGTGGCTGTAGAAGACTGTAACAACGCTATTTTATATTTATAACTAAACAAAATAAAAGGAGTTTTACCCAAATCAGCCACGGTGTAGTGTTTTGTGTGTTCGGTCATGAGCACTGGGTTTGTGTAGTGGGGACACCGGGACGTGTAGTGGGGACACTGGGACGTGTAGTGGGACACTGGGACGTGTAGTGGGGACACTGGGATGTGTAGTGGGACACCGGGATATGTAGTGGGGATACTGGACGTGTAGTGGGACACCGGGACGTGTAGTGGGACACTGGATTGTAGTGGGGACACCGGGATATGTATGGGGATACTGGGACGTGTAGTGGGGACACCGGGACGTGTAGTGGGACACTGGATGTGTAGTGGGGACACCGGGACGTGTATTGGGGCACACTGGTGGTGTAGTGGGACACCGGGATGTGTGTGGGATACTGGGACGTGTAGTGGGGACACCGGGACGTGTAGTGGGGACACCGGGATGTGTAGTGGGGATACTGTGGACTGTAGTGGGGACACCGGGATGTGTAGTGGGGACACCGGGATGTGTAGTGGGGACACTGGGATGTGTATTGGGGACACCGGGACGTGTAGTGGGGATACTGGGACGTGTAGTGGGGACATGGATGTGGTATCGCTCTACCCGAGCATACCACAGAGAGAAGCTGCAAAGGTAGTAGCATCTTTTTTTACAGATAACAGACAAAATCAGACAGGAACTTCAAGACGCAGGCGTATGGAGGACCCCTCGAAAGAAACTCTTGAGGAGGCCATCCTCCATGTGATGAGAGACCCCTTTTGCAATTTGAAGGACGGGCATACCGGCAAACCAAGGGTACAGCGATAGGAGCATCCAGTAGTGTGGCAATCGCTGAAATATTTGTGCATGTAGTGTTCGAGAGAAACGATCCCACAGGAAGGGCGGACCGGAGGTATATTTCCGTTACATAGACGACATCTTCGGAATAATAGAGGACGGTTTCCCGCGCCTAGAAGTTTCTTTTCATGGTCAAATACAGTTCATGAGAACCTTAAGTTTACCCTCGAACACAGTGACTCCACGATTAATTTCCTAGATACAACGGTATATATAGACCAGCTAACCAGGAATCTGCATACGAAGGCATACTATAAACCGACTAACCTTCATACGTATCTGAAATTTGACTCGAGCCACCCACTAGCCCTTAAGAAGTCGCTACCCTACTCACTTGGACTCAGACTCAAGAGAATTAACAGCAAAGAAGAGACGCTATATCCCCAGCTTGATGACCTATGGGATATGTTCAGGAACAGAGACTACCCAGAGACAATAATACATGCAGCCCAGGAGAAACTCAGAGGAAAAACAAGGGCAGAGCTACTCAGACCTAGAACACAAGAAGTGGAAGACAAGAGATGGATTCTTCCAACCCTTTTCTTCCCAGGCCTTGCAGCACAGCTTAAGAGAAAACTCCAGGAAGTATGGACATGGATGAGGGAAACGTACAGCGAACATCCATCCTGGGTAAAATTCCCACAAAACCCTCCCATGATCGCCTGGAGGCGAGGTAAGTCTATAAAGGACCACCTTGTTAGAGCAGCGGTGCAGGTAGATCATCTCAACCGAACTGGGGGAGAGGACCAGGTCTAGGTTACAGTTAAAAAGAAAGAAACTTACAGACCCTAACCTAACCTGACACAGGCTTGGAGTGCGACCTGCGTGGAAGCGGAGTATGCAGAGTGGTTAGGCGGGGCCTACAAGTACAAGGACGTGTAGTGGGGATACTGGGACGTGTAGTGGGGAGACCGGGACGTGTAGTGGGGACACTGGGACGTGTAGTGGGGACACTGGGACGTGTAGTGGGGACACTGGGACGTGTAGTGGGGACACCGGGACGTGTAGTGGGGATACTGGGACGTGTAGTGGGGAGACCGGGACGTGTAGTGGGGATACTGGGACGTGTAGTGGGGACACTGGGACGTGTAGTGGGGATACTGGGACGTGTAGTGGGGAGACCGGGACGTGTAGTGGGGACACTGGGACGTGTAGTGGGGACACTGGGACGTGTAGTGGGGACACTGGGACGTGTAGTGGGGACACCGGGACGTGTAGTGGGGACACTGGGACGTGTAGTGGGGAGACCGGGACGTGTAGTGGGGAGACCGGGACGTGTAGTGTAGTGGGGAGACCGGGACGTGTAGTGGGGATACTGGGACGTGTAGTGGGGACACCGGGACGTGTAGTGGGGACACCGGGACGTGTAGTGGGGACACCGGGACGTGTAGTGGGGACACTGGGACGTGTAGTGGGGACACCGGGACGTGTAGTGGGGACACCGGGACGTGTAGTGGGGACACCGGGACGTGTAGTGGGGACACTGGGACGTGTAGTGGGGACACCGGGACGTGTAGTGGGGACACCGGGACGTTTAGTGGGGACACCGGGACGTGTAGTGGGGACACCGGGACGTTTAGTGGGGACACCGGGACGTTTAGTGGGGACACTGGGACGTGTAGTGGGGACACCGGGACGTTTAGTGGGGACACTGGGACGTTTAGTGGGGACACCGGGACGTTTAGTGGGGACACCGGGACGTGTAGTGGGGACACCGGGACGTGTAGTGGGGACACTGGGACGTGTAGTGGGGACACCGGGACGTGTAGTGGGGACACCGGGACGTGTAGTGGGGACACCGGGACGTGTAGTGGGGACACCGGCGCGCGCTGTAATGAAGCACATGTGACATGGTTGAGTACGACTGGTCCAGACCCATTATGTACCCTAGGCGACGCTTGGTACACGGCTCGCTCACCACCCTCTCCTTCATTGTTCATAATACTGTAAGTTTTTCCTCAAGTTTAATTATTATACACCCTATACCCATTATGTGGGCGGTAAAGGGAAAGGTACATAATGGGGCTCAGAAAATAAACCCCAAAATTGAATTCTTGAATTTACCCTAGAGCCACCATTTCTGTAGTGGCATCAACGGGGACGGGAAGGCGGCGGCTTGTCAAGGACCCCCCCCAACCCCGGGGCCTCTACCCCCTTTTTCCTGATTTTTTTCCCCAGCTGGATTTTAAATTGCAGTAATGTCTTGGCATAATTATGTGTGGTTTCAGCGGCTAGGTGGTTCCTTGAGTTTACAACCCTATGGGTGAATAGCATCTGTTTTTAGTCCTACATCTGGTATTTTGTCAATTCAATTTCTTTCTTTTATTATGCACCCCATACCCATCCCGTGGGCAGTGGTGGAAAGGGTTACAGAGTCTCATAATGGGTTTAGGAATTGAACCCCAGAGTTCATTTAGCTAAGCAAGTGACAATCTTTTGAAACTAGTTAGACAATTATTAATGTTATATATTCATGTACATATATATAGAATATTTACACAAATACATATACACACATCGATAATTTTTTGTATCGCAAGTGATTCAACAAGAGGCTCGCAACAGTCACTATACAAGGCACTTTACATCTATGGTGAGTCGCACAGTTACTAGTCTTGCTCCACACCCACCCAACTGGGCGGCAGCTTTACAGTCATGTGCATGCTGCACCTACAGTAAGCAAATTTTGGATACTTCGCTAAGATTCCCGGCAGTACATTATTATGAATGAAGTACTTACACATTTCTTGGACTCCATTGATGGTGTTATCTCTGAATTCTGCGATTTTTTCACATTCCATTATATAATGACGCAAAGTATGCGAATAGTTCTGCCGACAGAGTTTACATTTGGTCAAATCTTCATCAGCAGATGTCACAAACTCCCAGAGGTACTGTACTTGTAGCCGAGCCTAAGCCTAGCAGTGGTAACATCTAGAAGTCTGTTAACTTTATTGGTATTTTGTCATCTGAGCATTTTGTCAGTTTTTTTTATTTTTTATTTTGTGAGCCTACTGGGTATTTCCCACATCACTGATTATAATATTGTTCATCTTGCTCAATGATCATGGTCATTGTGGTCTTAATATTATTGTATGAAGTTGCTCTTATATTATAATGTACATTACTTTTTATATTGAATCATGACTTTAATAGTGTACTGTAATATATGTATATTGTACTATACATTTTATATATACAGTACCTTAATTTGGCAGAATTAATAAATTGAAATGCAATACTATATATGTATATTTTCAAATATGAGTAAATATTTTGTTATTTACAGCTTAATATATGCTGTGCTTTGTTGTGGAACATGTCAAGAATAAGATGAGGAGAAAAAGGCTTTTGAAGGTAAGGCAAGTATTACAGGTATGTGTTGAATATTTGATTATAGTACTGTATTGACATGGAAAATTTAAACTGTGACAATATACAGTATATAATATATTATATATATATATATATATATATATATAATATATATATATATATATATAAAATATATATATATAATATATATATATATAATTAATATAAAATAAATAGCTCAGGTAGGCGAGGTTATCCATTCCCTAAAGCATTGTGTGCTCATTTTATTCGGCTATTAAAAATTTGTTGACTCCTTTAGTGGCTATGTTCTCAACTCGCCCAGGGATCTTGGTTCAAACCAAGGCTAGACAATTTTTTGTGCACGTTTCCTTTCACCTAATGTCACTGTTCACCTAGTGGTAAATAGGTACCTGGGAATTAGGCAACTGTTGTGGGTTGCATCCTCGGAAAGGTCAGTAGTTTGACCTCGTGGGGAGACTTCAATGGAAGTCTAAAGTTTATGTATACACAGACTTCCTGTCCTCGACAACAGGAATAAGAAGGGGTTGAAAAAATCTTTCGGTGAGTCACCATTAAGGGTGTCATGTTTTCTTCATTCATGGGTATTTATTTTATGTAAAAGTAAACAAGAGGAAGAGCAACAGATGGCAGTCAGGGAGTGAGATCTCATACCCAGGCTGACTTATTTCCACACTGAGTAAGGGTCACTTCTCATAGTCATCTAGTAAGCACCCTTCAACCTATGATGAAAACTTGCCTACTTCTGTTTTCCTATCCATTGACTGACCTTCATCAAAAAAAAAAAATCAAATGTTTATTCAGGAAAAGTACATACAAGGTGTGATACAAACATTGATGGATTTATAGATAGAGCTAGTACATACAATGCCTAAAGCCACTATGACGCAAAGCATTTCGGGCAGAAATGATGGCAAGACATGGACAATAGCTCCACTAAATGAGCTCTTAATGATCATTACCTAATGATCTGTTATCATTAACATTACATTACTGTTATAAAGTCTTGTCCCAACACACCAGGTCTCGAAGACCAATACATTGTCAACTGGAAGCCAGGACCAAAATGTAGCTCACTCTACAAGACTAGGGGAGGCTTGGAAATCAGAGATTGACTCCAAACTGATAAAAAATAGTAGAAAGCATACACAATAAAATATGGAGAAAAAAAACACCACGAGGTAAACAAGACAAGTGATTATTGTCGTGATTTATACTACAAAACCAAACCAGACAAGACAGGGCTGATCTCATTGAGACCGTTGAAATGCTAAAAACAAATTTAAGGATGTTATTTCAAACCATTACTATAAAGGATGAAATGTAACTCTCACACAAGAGTCAACAGCTTGATGTGAGCTTCAATTTTGGACTGACAATTGGAGATGGTTATTTACTCTTTGGATAATAAACCCGTAGAATCTTTTACCTGTCGATACCTTAAATTCTGAATTAGTGCTCCAGTTCTAAATCCAATTGAAATTTTTTTGGGGAATGATGGGGTAGAGAAGGTGGCCCTCTGGTAAATTCAGGTAAATTCACATCCTACTTTTTTTTTTTTCTTAATCATGTAATGGAGTTTATTACAACTAAAAGTACAGTTTAGATTAGTATTTAAAAATCTCCATCTAATATTGTTTAATACAAGATTTTTTACCATGGCAGGTTCTCCGTGTTATGGTGGTTGCAGCAAGTGTGGTGTATTATTCGTTAGATTCTAAAAAACCTACTCCTGTTGAAGTTGCCCTCATGCCATCTTGGGTGCTGCAGAATCTGCAAAAGGAGTTGGGTAAGCATAAACTAATGCCATCTTTTAATTTATATATCCTGTACTTGCAGTATGTATAGAATTCTAATACATTTTCAATTTAACCTGGTGTGTTGTAATTTTTTCCTTATTGTAAATATTTGACTGTAATCCAGCCATAGCAAGTTTATTCACCCCTCATGATATGTCATAGTATAAGGTTTTCAGAGACATTTGCTCCATCTATTTTTCCTTTTGATAATTAAACTGCTACATTCTAAACTACGTTTCAAAATGCTGTACTGCACATCTATAACTTTCGTATACCTGTCGATGATTCCGAGGATCGACATCCCTGCAGCCTGGTCTCTGATCAGGCCTCCTGGTTGGTGGTCTGGTCAGTTAGGCTGTTTGACCCAGTTGCTTGCAGTCTGATGTGAGTCATAGCCTGGTTGATCAGGTACTGTTTCTTTTAAAGTGTTTATCAAGTTATCTTTTGAACACTGCAAGAAGTCGGCCAGTTATGTCCCTCGTGTGTAGATGTGTTGAAATGTCTTGGGTCCTTTGATGTTGATTGCATTATCTTTGTTTGCCTATTGCATCTCTGCTTTTCAATGGGGTTATTTTGCATCCTTCCATGCATTCTGGCCTCATGTGGTATTATTTGTGTGTACAAATTTGGAACTATTCCTCCGAGTATTTTCCAAGTGTAAGTTATTATGCATCTCTCCCACCTACACTCTAGGAAATAGTTATTCTTTTAAGTTATAAAGTAGGTTATTTATTTTGGAACTCGATATTTCTGGTCATCTTTGAGAACTTGAATATTTATTATTGTGATTAGACTTGTTCGGTTTATTATTTAAAAGTAAATTACGATTAAAGCAATAGCTAGGCCAGAATGAAAAGTGGCTGAGGGCATTTTGTTGTTGGTTTGTTTCATATAATAGTTCCTAGTACACAGTGGTTGAGAGTGGGCCCTTTGCCATGCATCTTCAAATCAAAACACTTTACTTAATTACATGAAGTTTTCAATTCCCATTTTTTAAATTATATCTTTTTAAATGCGACTCTCCAGCCAACAATACAACCTGTCCTCAGACCAAGTCCGTTCCATCCAGCAGTCGACCTCAAAGACGCATTCATCAATTTTACATGCCATTCATTCAAAATGGGAATTTTCTCAAATATAAATTAATATTATTATATATTAACATATTGTGCATATTTATATGTTTGCATATTGTGCATTGGTTAGGTTAGGAGTTTAGTTTTGTTGCTGATTATTTGTATTTGTAGTATGTGGGTGAAGCATTTACAGCATTGTGGTTCGAACAAAAGTATCGGCTCGGAAGTGTTGTCTTGTTGGAAGTGAAAAGTTGTCAAAAGTGTCAGCTTCAGAACACTTCCGGAGCATCAAGTGTTGCACCGGAAATGTTTTCAGTGTTTGAACGTCATCAGTTGTGAGTCGTGTGTGAACTGTTTTTTCATTCATAAACATTCATTTGAAGGGCGCATAGAATGGTCTTTGGCCATGGTTATGAAGATGGTCTGAACATGATCGAGTTATTTTTCAGTTTCTTCACTTCGTTGTTCATAGCATTTCTCTCAACATGGTTCACAGTTTCTGAAATCCAATTACACCATAAAAGGGATATATGGACAACTAACATTTTTGTTTTAGATTTTATTACTTAGAGTATTTTTTTAAAATGTTGCTTAATGTAACAGTCTCCAGTACATTTGACACTAACAGTTGTGGATGTTTTTGTTTGACTGTAGTAATGAAAATTTAAACTTTGCTTAATGTTTCAGTGTCTTTTTCAAATGCATATTAACTTAGGCTTATGATTACAGTCAAGTTCTGGAGTCCTCGTTATTAGAACATCCAGTTATTCCATTTGACGACAACTTAACAGGAGAGATCCTCATGCCTTTGGACTTCATTGATGAACCTGAATTCAACCTAAAGAACAACATAATCCACCTTTAAAGAATATTCTCATGTGGAATGAGGTACAGATTACATTTTGGTTTGATAATCCTCTTTAAATCATTATAAACATAGATAAATTATTCACCCACAATTTTTAGTGCTGCTCCTCCAGTTCCCTACTTTTTGCATATACAGTACTGTACTATATTTCTGCTTCCCCTTCCTCANTGTGTGATAATGGTATGATAGACAGTATACTTAGGAGCTACAAGAATTTTGGCCCAAGAGTGTAACAATTATATGCTGTGCTTACTATATTAATCTGCAATGTTAAATGGGATTCTTGTAATGTTATTTGTCTATTTGTACTCACTGATTTTGTGCGCCCCTTGAGGACTTGAAGTAGAGGGGGTAGAAATACCTAAGCTACTCTATCCCTTTGAGCTGTATTTCTTGCTTATCTCAATAAACATACTTGAACTTGAATCCAAGCATTCTCTCGGGCACTAGAGGGCATGGGAGAGGGAAAGAGAGCAAAAGGCCATCAGTGAAATAGAGAGAAACCCGAAATATTTTTTTCTCCTATGCAAAATCAAGATCAAAAACCACATCTAGTATCGGGCCCCTGCGAAAGGATGATGGAACTTTCACCGATGACAACAAAGAAATGAGCGAGCTACTGAGGAAGCAATACGACTCTGTCTTTCAGCGAGCCATTAACGCACTAAAATCGATAACCCAAATGAATTTTTCATGGATATGATACCAACATCAAATCATATATCAGACGTCACCCTATCCCCCACTGGATTTTGAAGAAGCCATAAACAGTATGCCTATGCACTCCGCACCAGGCCCGGATTCTTGGAACTCCATATTCATCAAGAACTGTAAAAAACCACTATCGCAGGCCCTTCACATTCTGTGGAGACAAAGCCTAGATACTGGCGTTATTCCTGATATACTAAAAACAGCAGAGATAGCACCACTTCATAAAGGAGGAAATAAGGCAGAGGCAAAAAATTACAGACCGATAGCACTAACATCGCACATCATAAAAATTTTTGAGAGAGTGCTAAGAAGTAAGATCACAAAATACATGGAATCACAGCATCTCCATAACCCCGGACAACATGGTTTCAGAACAGGGCGCTCTTGCCTGTCGCAGTTGCTGGACCACTATGATATGGCATTAGATGCTATGGAAGACAAACAAAACGCTGATGTAATTTACACAGATTTTGCAAAAGCTTTTGATAAATGTGACCATGGTGTTATTGCCCATAAAATGCGCTCAAAAGGAATTACCGGAAAAGTAGGCAGATGGATCTACAATTTCCTGACCAACAGAACCCAATGTGTAATAGTCAACAAAATAAAATCCAACCCGTCAACCGTTAAGAGCTCAGTCCCCCAGGGTACTGTGCTTGCTCCAGTACTTTTTCTCATCCTTATATCGGACATAGACAAGACACCTATAGCACTGTATCATCCTTTGCAGATGACACTAGGATCTTCATGAGAGTAGGCAACATAGAGGACACGGCGAACCTCCAGTCAGATGTAGATCAGGTCTTTCTATGGGCTACAGAAAATAATATGGTGTTTAACGAAGACAAGTTCCAGCTCATGCGCTATGGAAAAAATGAAATATAAAAACTGAAACCACGTACAAAACTCAGGCAAATCATAACATAGAACGAAAAGGCAATGTAAAGGATCTGGGTGTACTCATGTCGGAAGACCTTACCTTTAAAGAACACAATAAAGTAGCCGTCACAACTGCAAGAAAAATGACAGGTTGGATAACAAGAACTTTTCACACTAGAGATGCTATACCGATGATGACACTTTTCAAAACGCTTGTGCTCTCTAGAGTGGAGTACTGCTGCACAATGACAGCCCCTTTCACTGCGGGTGAAATTGCTGACCTGGAGAGCGTGCAGAGATCCTTTACTGCTAGAATCCACTCGGTAAAACATCTAAACTATTGGGACCGACTAAAGAGCCTAAATCTGTATTCCCTTGAGCGCAGGCGGGAGAGATACATAATAATTTACACGTGGAAAATATTAGAGGGGCTGGTCCCAAACCTGCACACAGAAATAACATCACATGAGACCAGAAGACATGGCAGGATGTGCAGAATACCCCCGTTGAAAAGCAGAGGTGCAACTGGTACTCTGAGAGAGAACTCTATCAACATCAGAGGCCCGAGACTGTTCAACACGCTTCCACTACACATAAGGGACATAACTGGCAAACCCCTCACAGTGTTCAAGAGAGAACTGGATAAGCACCTCCAAAGGATACCTGATCAACCAGGCTGTGACTCATACGTCAGGCTGCGAGCAGCCGCGTCCAACAGCCTGGTTGATCAGTCCAGCAACCAGGAGGCCTGGTCGATGACCGGGCCGCGGGGACGATAAGCCCCGGAAGCACCTCAAGGTAAGGTATGGGTGCAGCATAATCGATCAGAGATTAATATATGAGAGATACATCATTTTTGGCCAATAATCACATTTGCGACATAGCTTGAATGGTAGCCTGCCACAGCCTTGAGAGCACGGAGCCTCTCTGCATTGACGACCCAGTCTGGCTACAACATTGCGGTACAGTGGAACCTCAAGACCAGGTATTTGTATCTGGTTTCATAGTCGAGCAGAGAGCCATCATGCAGCTGTATCTTGCGAACGGCCCCACCCCGTCTGGGTGGGCGTCGGTTCAGGATCTTTGTTTTCTCGACGACTGATGACTAAGCCTAGTTCCTGACATGTGTGCAATACAGAGTTCAGAACATTTTGGGTATTGGTATACCCATTGGTGTGGATCAGTATATCATCCGCATAGCTAATGATGTGTTTGATGATGGGCCTCCTAGTTACTGAGTTTAAAGTGTATTGATTAACACATTGAACAGAGAAGGACTGAAGACACCTCCCTGTGAGTGCCAAGTTCAAAATCTCTCGTAACACTCCTATGCCCTTGGAACAGTACAGATGACTTCCTGTTGGATAGATAGCCTCTTTATCCACCGTAGAAGCCATCCTCCAACATTTATTTTAGCAAGTTCGCTCAGAATGACGTGTGGGTTAGCATTGTCAAAGGCTGACTTAAGATCTAGGAAAGTGGTGTATGACCTATCAGTATGCAGGGTGATGAAGGCGGTAATACAGTGATGTACACTCCATGCGTGAAGCCATATATCTGGGGAGACAACAAGTTACTAATTTTGTAAGATAGAGAAATGACAGTACAGTACTGGAAGAGAATACATACTTTACCATCCGACGATGTGAGGCAAGTGAAAGATCAGGGGCTGAGGCAATTTATATAGCGTGGCGCCGCCTGTGGCTCCTCCCACAATTGTAGGTTGGTTAATAGGAAATAGACATGTTTCTCCTCTCCTCTCGCAAGCATGTCCTTCCGGCCAAGGTACACAACGCTCATGGTGGTCGTATTCCTGACCACTTCTAAAAAAGATCAGATGTACCAAACTGATATTTGTCAAATTATCAATCAAACTATCAATGCTATCAATCAAAGCTATCAATGTGCTTTAATATACCTACTAATCTCTCTCATTTTTCTTACAATGTACCTATTAACATTTTATAAATTTTGCTAGAATTTACCTAATTAATATTCTCTGTTGGTCTCCAAGCATATACATACATATATATATATATATATATATATATTATATATATATATATATATATATATATATTATATATATATATATATATATATATATATATATGTCGTACCTAGTAGCCAGAACTCACTTTTGGGCCTACTATGCAAGGCCCGATTTGCCTAATAAGCCAAGTTTTCCTGAATTAATATATTTTCTATATTTTTTTTTTTATGAAATGATAAAGCTACTACCCATTTCATTATATATGAGGTCAATTTATTTTATTGGAGTTAAAATTAACGTAGTTATATGACCGAACCTAACCAACCTACCTAACCTATCTTTATAGTTAGGTTAGGTTAGGTATCCGAAAAAGGTAGGTTAGGTTAGTTAGGTAGGTTAGGTAGTCGAAAAACAATTAATTCATGAAACTTGGCTTATTAGGCAAATCGGGCCTTGCATAGTAGCTGAGAAGTACGTTCTGGCTACTAGGTACGACATATATATATATATATATATATATATATATATATTATATATATATATTATATATATATATATATATAATATATATATATATATTAGTATATTTGGTAGCAGTCTTTCCTGTAGACATATGTTATTAAATATGACCGAAAAAGTAAGATTATTAATAATTCTAACACGAATTTTCTCAATTTCCTTATGTTTGTTTTTACTGATGACGGTAAATGAAAATCAATTCTCCAAAATTCATTCTTTATTTCTTAGTCTGACGCGACACTTGAACGCGTTTCGTAATAACTAATTACATTTTCAAAGACTTTAGTTTTCACACACAACTATAACCTGAGAGCACTAAACAGTTCTTTACTATGCTATGATTTAAACAGCTTTCATCTTTCATTTTATACCCGCGTTTTGGGTGAGGTGATATGTTACAACAGTTTTTAATGAGGTGAACAAAACTTTCAACAAAGGACAGAACACGAAAACAATGGATATTAAACCATTAAAATTAATATCCATTGTTTTCGTGTTCTGTCCTTTGTTGAAAGTTTTGTTCACCTCATTAAAACTGTTGTAACATATCACCTCACCCAAAACGCGGGTATAAAATGAAAGATGAAAGCTGTTTAAATCATAGCATAGTAAAGAACTGTTTAGTGCTCTCAGGTTATAGTTGTGTGTGAAAACTAAAAGTCTTTGAAAATGTAATTAGTTATTACGAAACGCGTTCAAGTGTCGCGTCAGACTAAGAAATAAAGAATGAATTTTGGAGAATTGATTTTTCATTTACCGTCATCAGTAAAAACAAACATAAGGAAAATTGAGAAAATTCGTGTTAGAATTATTAATCTTACTTTTTCGGTCATATTTAATAATATATATATATATATATATATATATATATATATATATATATATATATATATATATATATATACATATATATATATATATATATATATATATATATATATATATATTTATATATATATATATATATATATTATTAAATATGACCGAAAAAGTAAGATTAATAATTCTAACACGATTTTTTTCGATCTTCCTTATGTTTCTTTTTACTGTTGACGGTAAATGAAAAATCAATTCTCCAAAATTCATTTTTATTTCTAGTCTGACGCGACACTTGAGCCCGTTTCGTAAAACTTATTACATTTTCAAAGACTTTAGTTTACACACACACAACTTATAACTGAACAGCATTGGCTCTTTTATACCTGCATTTGGGTGAGGTGATGTAATAGAATAGTTTTGGATGAGGTGAAAACAAACTTTCAACAAAACACAGAACACGGAACAATGGGTATAAGTTAAAGGGAAGAATAGATCTGTAACTGCAGACGGCCTATTGGCCCATATTTCTTGATGCTTCTATATTGGTACGGAGTCTTGAAGTGAGTAGAATATAATTGTGCATTAATTGGCTGTTGATTGCTGGTGTTGACTTTTTGATGTGTAGTGCCTCGCAGATGTCAAGCCGCCTGCTATCGCTGTATCTATCGATGATTTCTGTGTTATTAAGCAAACAACACAGAAATATATATATATATATATATATATATATATATATATATATATATATATATATATAAAAAGCCTGAACAAGCCTGAATGGTCCCCAGGACTATATGCGAATGTGGGTGTGAGTATTCATATATATATATATATATATATATATATATATATATATTATATATATATATATATATATATATATATATATATTGGCATCGTTACGTTCTGGTCTTGTCCTTACGCTCATGGTGGGTAGAGTAAATAGTTCCGTGATTTGGGTGTTCATGGTAGGTTGTTCTATTCTTCTAGTCTTCCATATGATCATGAATGAAAGGAAGTAATATCAATGGAAGTTACTTGTATAATAATTTATTATTATATAAAAACTGTATAGTATACTAGTGTTAAAACTAGAATAAAAATGGTTGCATAAATAAATTCCGTAAGAGTATTTTCTGAATACTGGAACACCTGTTGCATGATTAACGACAGGTGGCTTGCGTGCATGTCCTGGTGTGTGTGATGCTTATCCTCACCACACCTGCTGCAGGAGCAGCCGTGACTACGCTCCTCATACACCTTCTGCCGCCTTCACCGTGACATTTGCAACTACTATATTGCAATATAAAGGTGTTTGGATTTAAGGACTATCGACTAGACAGCTGATAGGCTTTAAATCCTGACTCTGTTGGAACTTTAAAGTAATAATATCGCTTGTTTCTAACTTAAAATTATACTACAACCACAAAGAATAAAAATAAAAGCAGTAACGATTTATCTTGAATTGAATTTATTAAACAGTAAACAGCTGAATAAAACTTGTTGAATAGTGAACAGCTCTTGAACAGCCCGACTGTTGACTTTTCTGATGATCTGAGCAAGCCAGAATTAGCAACAAGCAGGAAGGACAGCAATAATGGGACTTAAATGTGGACCAGATGGGAGAGGGTGAGTAAGAGGGGTGAGGTCAAGGTACAAGTCACAAGACGCAAGGTGACTAGCAAGGTACAAGTCACAAGACGCAAGGTGACTAGCAAGGTACAAGTCACAAGACGCAAGGTGACTAGTGAGGTACAAGTCACAAGACGCAAGGTGACTAGCAAGGTACAAGTCACAAGACGCAAGGTGACTAGTGAGGTACAAGTCACAAGACGCAAGGTGACTAGCAAGGTACAAGTCACAAGACGTAGGGTGACTAGCAAGGTACAAGTCACAAGACGCAGGGTGACTAGCAAGGTACAAGTCACAAGACGCAGGGTGACTAGCAAGGTACAAGTCACAAGACGCAAGGTGACTAGCAAGGTACAAGTCACAAGACGCAGGGTGACTAGTGAGGTAGAAGGTATTCAGTACGAGAGTTTAAGTTGAAGTATAAAACATTATAATTATTTCACTAGAGTAGGAAGTAATACAATATACAAAACTCAGGTAAGAAGTGAAGTAATCCAGTAAAGTCAAATGAAAAGTGAAAGAAGAGGCTAATATTAGAGTACATGCGAGTTAGGTTGCAGGTGCGCTGTGGTACACAGCTCTGTACGTTACAGTTGCTCAAGTTCAAGTATGTTTATTGAGACAAGAAAAAATACATCTCAAAGGGATAGAGTAGCTTAGGCTATTTCTACCTCCCACACAGTTGCTCATGCCCGCGTTATGGTATAATCTCGTAACGTTTAGTAAACTGCATGTAGGAAGCAGCTAGCTGGCCTTTTCACGCAGAATACATCACTCGATCCATTAAGGTAGACCTTCATCATCGTCTGTCT
>WNGS01000337.1:1946932-2050064 GCA_020271785.1 Procambarus virginalis | reverse complement strand
GCGCCAGCGAGAAACGATGGGCAGAGTTTCTTTCACCCTGATGCCCTGTACCTAACAGTAAATAGGTACCTGGAAGTTAGTCAGCTGTCACAGGCTGCTTACCTGGGGGTGGAGGCCTGGTCGAGGACCGGGCCGCAGGGACACTAAAGCCCCAAAATCATCTCAAGATCACCTCAAGAATCTCAAGATAACCCTACTGGGTGACTATAAAGCATTAAAAAAACATATCAAGGGCTACAAGATCAAAATTAAATTGATTTTTAAAATAAAAGCAAGATTGTGAATCAAAATATATAAAGATCATAACCTTTAATAGAAATTTTGTGTAACAGCTGCGAACCAGTCAAGCCTATGTGTTATATCTAAATCTTTTAAGGAATCTTAAATTTTTTTTTAGCAACCTCTAGATTTTTTAGTAAAAAAAATTGAAAGAAATGAGTATTCAAGTTATCTTGAAAATACTGTTCAGTGAAGTGTGAGGGACACTTAAGTGATACAGATTTCTTGGTGACATTGTACAATAAATTTGAATATGGATTAAAACCCTTACTCCATAAATGACTCCCCAATTCGTGTGTTATATATAAGAACATTATAAATATTCCATGCATTACAATTCCAAAACAAATATATGATAAATTCTTAAATTCAATTACTGCTATTATATTGGAATCAATATACTATAAACTAGTACCAATTCATTTTGAAGATGGGTAATTGAAAGATTCCAGAGATGGTTAGATTCTTGGATGAAATATGGAATGTAATTTGAATGATTGAATTTCCCAAAACACCTAGAAAAATATATTGCAATAAACCTCCCTGGACTGACATGACGTCAACAACTGAAATTTGTCTAATGTTTGTTGTTAAAAAAAAATAATGGCCTTGTATAAGTGGCTCACTAGTGGACCACTTGCATCATATTAAGCTCTCAATAGTTTTGTGTCACAATATGCTAACTGGACTTCATGCAACACAATAGTCACTGAAAAGTATATCATGTCATACAATAGGATAACTGAAAGATGGGTAAAATGTTATGAAAAAATATATAACATATATATTATTACATGCGCACAGTACATACTTGTCACAAATTACATAACAAAAACCAGTGTTGAATGGAATTGAAATACTGTACCTCTGTTCCCTACCTACTATTTAGCCATAATTTTTCTACAAGAAGTAAAAGCAGTCAATATAATTTTTAAAATAATGGATCAAACAAAGTGTCAGCTTTCAGCCAAACAAAAATTCCTTAAATTTCAAAGCATTTCATGAAATACAATAAAGCTTGTATAAAACAAGCTACAATATTTATTAAAAATATATAATTATAAATATTATGCCTTTGCATAAAGACATTTGTTCTGTTGTGATAAAAATACTGTATATGCAGCCAATCAAAAATTCCAGAAAGATAATTTCTTTTAATTATGTTGCTATTTAGGTACCTTTCCATGTTTTCTGTTCCAATTACCCTTGCTTCTTATCTCCCATCATACACGCTTACTTAAATGATCTGTTATGTCATTTAAAGTATTACACATGTTCATATGCATCATTATTTAAAAAGAAACGTTCAAAATTCCCCTTCATATTGTCTCATCTGGGATCAAACCCGGGACCACAGGATCACGCGTCCAGTGTTCTGTCCACTCAGCCGCTCCCAATAGCCAGGCAGTGTGTGAGCTTTGGGTACAGGTAAATTCGGCTCTTGACCAACCTGCCACATAGTGTTGGTGCAATGTAGCACTATGATAGGTAGTTGAGTGACTCTTAAGAGATTTGTTTTGGTTTGTTTGAAGCATTTCCAAAACATTCTTGGAGGGGGAATTTTGGGACTAATTTTATAGGTGGTATGCCTCAGTTTGATCCTCATTTGCTCCCTGCCTTTTTGAAGGAACTAAGTTTTCCAAATACATACCTGATGTTACAATGCTCTGTCCAGATAGCCAGTGCATAAACTAGGGTAGCCACTAAAGCATTGGGGAGGAAGATGATGTTTCATTACACTCAACAGTATCTCTCAACTAATACTTTGGGTCTATAAATAGTTTTGTCTGAAGCCTAAATACTCAAGAAAATTTACGCAGTGTACACGTGACCAGTTATACAGTAATGGCATTGAGTTCGCATGTAATGAAGCACAAAAGATTTGTTTTAGAAATACAGTTTTCATAGGGAAATGTGGGGGAGTAGGTATGGTTAAATGTTTAGAGAGATCCATTATAAGGAGGTCCAGATTTGGGAGGATGAAATGTATCATTTTCAGTTAACTCCTGATTTTGTGTATGGATGTGTTCAACACCTGATATAAATTAACACTGAATAGATACATTCCAAAGCCATTAATTTTATTCGTTATAAAATGGAAATGTAAGTAGTGAACAAAGTAGGATAGAGTAAGGAATGAAGATGTAGGAGGAAAAAAAGACACCGAGCTGTGTGATGAAACTGGTTATCAACAATACTCAAGAAGTGCTCTGGAACATTATATATAATGCACTCAGTACATAGTTGTATGAAGTGGTTAAATGCTGCTCTGATTTTTTGCCGAAATGCGACCACTGATTTTATGTGATGCTGTTAGTGTGTAAGATATGGTGATTAGAGGATTTTTTTTTTTCATGTACACTATCTTTAATCTTCTTTGCTTACATTGTTTTCTGATACCTCCCCACCTCATGATGTCTTCAGGATGTAATCAAATGCACTGAAATAGTAAACACTGCATCAGATATTATGAATTTTTTTGACAATTGTAAATTTTTGTCACTGAAAGGTTAAAGAACAGTAGTTAGGATTCTGGAATTGCCTAGTCAGTCCTGAGGTAAAACCGCTTGAGGAAAAGAAGACTATGATCTTGATAAATTTTGTAATGATGAATAAAGAATTGTACCATTCATTGGCAAATATCTGGGTAAACCAAGAGAGGACACTATTGCTAATGATGCACAAACTGGCTGTCATTTAATTTTCTGTCCAGTACAACCTACATTTGGGTTGTACCTAATTTTAAAGCTGCAGGTTACATTTGCCCCAACTACTATTTTTAGTTTCCTAAACATGTTCACTATTTGTACAGAAGTCACTACTCTGCAGAAGTATTTTCTTACATCACTCATATTGAATAGTTAATCGTTGTCCACTTTGTATCTCGGTATTTTGTACACCATGACCATGGCTATTTTAGGTCATTTTTGCCCTTGTGTTTATACGTTTAATTCTTTGAAGCTGTCCTTATAACACAGGTCTAATATTTTTTGTATTAGTCTTGTGACAAATTTCTGAACCTTCTCAATTTTCTCTGCGCTAAAGTTGTTGTGAGCTTCTTTTCGGTTGCATGTATTCCTGTTCTAGTCTAACATAAGCTGCTTACTGTATTCTGATTGGTTCTTTTTGGTCTGAAAGGCTGATGTATTTTTTGAATTTTGTATATGCTGCCAACATTATTGTGTTTGTGTACTTATGATGCACAACTCGGTGTGATGTCCACACATATTGAACAAGAATATACATGCACATGCCAAGGTGTAATAGTGAAAAACAATAGATAGTTTGACCCAGTGATTTTGTATATGTTGGTAATTTGCTCTTGGATTTTTAGGTATTTTGTTCATCATAATTTCTATAATATTCACAGTGTGTCATGCAGCCTTATCTTCCATGTTGGTAATATTTTATATAATTTTTCCGACAGTCCTTCGAAAGTTCTTAATTGAAAAAAATCGTAAATGATTTTATGATATTCGTATCATTAAATAAACGAGACGAGAAGTCGTCGTCTCTTCACTTTCTAGTGTGTGGTTTGATCAACATTAAAAATTATCTTGGCCAAAAATATTGCTTTGGTAATGAACAACAAAGTTTCTTGGATATTGATTTGTTTGTACTTAAAATTAAACTGTAACTTTGTTAAAATTGCACCAGTTTGTTTACTTTTTATTAACTGGTATGTGATTTTGATTAAGCCCTCCCAGACAATATTTGCAGTTGCTAGCTGACCTAAACAGCAACAAAATTTGCCCTAAAAATTTGCATGTTTATATTTCAGCCATAAAGTTGTGAATAATGTTCATATCATACATTTAAAAAACTGACTGACTGTAACAAATTAAACCTGCCTATCTATTAGCCTATTATATATATATTTTTTTATAATGTGCAGCATTAAACTGTTTTGTTTGTATGTCTGTTTTAGTTTTACAAATTGGAACATTACATACTCAAACCTCATTTTTGTGTAAGCTTGGATTATCAAACAATATATTACCATGTTAGTGCAGTACAGTATTCTGATGCAAAAGGATAAGAATTAAAATATGTAATTTTTTCTTTTTGCTGGTATTAAAGATGATTTTAAATTGATCAATGTTTCAGATATTTGTTTTTGAATTATATATATCAGGTTTTATCCAGGTATTAATTTTTAGTTTTGTATGCAGAATAGCCTGTCTTGAATCATCCATCCTGATGTACACTAACTGTATAAAACAAATTATTGTTCATTGTTTCACACAAGATTATTTCATTAAAATAGTCCAGCATACTTATTTTGAATAATAGATACAACTTTTTATTTTTTTTTATAAAGATTACTTCACTGCACAATTTTTGTGATTGACTAACACATTTTGAAGGTGTCATTATGTGTATTTCATCATGTAAGGTGAGTGTCATCGTGTGAGGTGGGTACCATCATGTGAGTGCCATTGTGAAAAGTTAATGGCATCATGTGATGCAAGTGTCACTGTGTGAGGTGAGCATCGTCTTGCATGGTGTGTCATCGTTTGAGTTGCGGATCATCGTGCAAGGTGAGCATCATCAAGTGAGTTGCGGATCATCGTGCAAGGTGAGCATCATCAAGTGAGTTGAGGATCATCAAGGTGAGTATCATAGTGTGAGGCGAGTGCCATCATGTAAGGTGAGCGTCATTGTGACGCGAATGTCGTCGTGTGAGGTGAGTGTCATCTTGCATGACAAGTGTTTTATTAGGTGTCATTCTAGCACAATAAAGGTAAGCATTTGTTATCATTAGGAAGCTGTTAGGTGAACAAAGTATTCAAATTGAGTGCTGAGTAATCCATGATCTAGCTTTTGATCCTCATATTGAGAGTTTTCACGAACTGATCAACCATGTATTGGATTTTTGCCCTATGTCTGATGATTATTTTATTAATATTAATAATGCAGTATTGCAAATTTATAAACATTACATGAATTTTCAGTGATGTACAAATTATTTCTTGCACTTTGATGTACTGCACAGAGCTGTGTGAAGAGCTCCTTTTCTAGCAATATGCTTTTAAGTATTTGTTAGAGAACTGATAAACCATGGGCTACTGTACAACCTTTATATTGTGTTGCACACATACTGTACTGCTGTTTAATGTTAATTTTCAGTCAAATGTATTTTAAATAATACTTAAATGGCACAAATTAATAATTATAATGGTTTAAGAGTTTAGGAATAAAGAAGTGTATTAGCAACTGTTCAGTCTTAGAAGTTTTTCTTAATCTCTCTTGGATTAACTCACAAACACAAAAGCACCACTCAAGCTTAATGTGATTACTAGATTGTTTTGTAAAATATAATTATATCAACATTAACAGATATCATACCTAAAGATCACTTTTTGTTTTCTGGGTAGATTTTAGTTCATATTAATAATTTAACCTTTCTCAAACAGAACTCAGTTCAATAGAAATCTGGATGCAATAAAAGAATTATGTTTTAGGTGTAAAATTCAGAAGATCAGATGAAGCAGAACTTATTTTAATTACAGTATGGTGAGCTGGATTGCATACTTTGCAAACCAGAATGTGCTGCTGCAAACAAAATAAAAAAAATTTATTAAAAATGTATTTTTCTACGTGATTTTGGTATCAAAATGAGCAAAAGTATCCTACATTTGGAGTAATAGAAACAATGCTTGTTGCCATAAATTAACTTAGAAAGAATGTATCAGTAAGGGTTTGGAATTAATCATTTCATTCAAGTAGGATTTTGCTGTACTGTATTACAGTATATACAGTATATATAAACAGTCATAAATAACCCAACCCACACATCTTGGACCCTTATCAAGTCGAAACTGAGCCATAAAGGGGAAGGAAGCCATTATAAATCGGATATGAACATTGGTCTCATCTGTCTTGTTAAGGACTCAAATCACACATTTGCTTGGTTTTCCAAAATAATCTTTCCCGCTTCTACTCTCCACAGATGCCCATAATTAACTTTAGTCATGGCTTTGTTGCTGTTGACACTCACCCTACTTGTTGAGGGTCCAGGACAAAATGAAACGTTGTCACTTTCATTTCATTTAACAAGTTGGTTGTTGGGTTGTGTGTTTTCAGCAACATTATTGTGACATTCTTTCTGCATGCAAACACATATTCATGCCATAATATAGATGAGGGATCTTATGAGAAAATATACTAGGTGCCAGTAGAACCTTGGCACAAGTGAATAGCAAAAAACTAACTTGGGTAATATGGGAAAATAGAGCTGCATTCCAGAGACCTCCCAGAGACTCCTGTGTCAGTAAAACATTTGCCAGAACATTAATGATCACCAAGTACAGGTACACTGTACTATATACATGCCATTGGCAAGTACCAATTACTATGTTAATGGTACCAGTGGCATAGAAGATAGCAATTACCACTTTGTAGTTACAAATATACCATACTAGCCAGTATTAGGTAGATTTATTTATTCACCAGTGGTGAAGATGAGAATAGAAATATATTTTCCTTTTCTAATTTGGCCATTGTGTAGTGCAGCAGGTATTAGAAAGTCTGGAAAGTATCCAGATGTAAGTATCCAGACTTGTAATCTGGCTACTTAAAACATGAAAACATTACTCATCATCCGTGTATCATGCCTTCTGAATTTTGGAGTTAAATGCCTACCTTATGTAAAGTACATTTATTACATAGCAGGGGTTCACAACAGATTCTGAATTTTGCTGGATTTTAGATGGCTATTTTGGCAGTTAGCCATTTTCTGTTCACGATCAACATCACATTCAACTTCAAATTTGATACTAGGAACCAATGAGTATAAACATACACACATCTCCCAGCTTGGCGCCTTCTTTTGATAATGACTCACTAACACATAGGTCACCGTATGTGATACTGTATTTTAACATTCCTAGAAAAAATAACCACCAAATTTGCTAATGTGTACAAACATATTTTTTGTTGCGTAATAATTTTTTCTATAAAAAATGAGATTGTGTCGTGGAATGTCCACTGTTAATAGTTATACAATGTTTAATGTGGAGTATATTGCTTTGAAACATGTGACCTGCCTTAGATCAAACTTTATACAGTATATGATATGATATGTACTTCAGGTTCGTGGATGATACATTCATTTGCTGGAAAAAGACCCGGTCTTTGATAATTTAAGCTCATTAGTCCCCAGTATCAAATTTGAATGTGAATGTAAATCTTTATGAAAATTTCAGTTTCTGGTTTAGCACTCCTCAGTAGCTCCTCCTTATATTTCCAACTCATAGGATACTGTGACAACACTAGGCTTCCCATAACAATCTTGACACTATGTGGACAAGAATTGTTTTCACCCTTGTTCTTTCCATGTGGTGGGAAGCTTTTGAGGATCAGAGATGAATTGCCCAGTCAGTGGAAATCACAAAGCTAACCATCAAATTTTGCAAAGCAGTTCAATACTGAAGTTTCCTTTAAAAACTAGCCAAAGGAAAGTTAAACCTATATTTACAAACAATAATCCAAACAGATTTACAAAAGACAGTGGGTGCATGATTTGGTGAGTAATATGCAAATTATTAAATAATGCAAAATTTATTGTACTGTATATAAGTAACAATTAGACAGATGATTCAGTTGTGCCACCACATGCAAAAGAAAAAACTAAATTTGAAGTTTTTGCATGTATCCTACAGTATTAGCACATCATATAATATAATGATTGTGATATATTAATAATGTATTAATATATGAAAATGCTCAGTTTTCTCTTTAGTTATTTCTACACACACAGTACAGTATATGCATTGTGCCTTTAATTGAAATTGCATAATTTGGCCTAGTAACTAAGGACTGTTTTGATAAAGCTTATATTTTGGGAGTTTTGTTATATCTGAAAATCTGTTTGCACAATATAATTTTCATATTGATGGCTGTAATACTACCCAATATGCTATATGCCTAATTGTACGTACATTAGGAAATGTTAAGGAATACAGTAATAGGGTTATTCTTCAAAGCTAGGCTAGGTTGCCAAGTTATTGTTTTTGCTCAAATTAAATATAATATATTTATCATATTTATGGAACTAGTTTAAAAGCATAAACATGTACAGACACTAAACTATTGTCATCAGTTAACTACGGTATCTGCTAAGTTGAATATGCATCACAGTCAAGACACTGATTATGTACCAGATAAACTACCTGAAATGACAACACGTGATTTTTGTGTGGATATTATATCTGATGTCCAAAGGATGAATAATATTCTGGATGAATGATCAAAACCAGCATAAAATTATTTGAAAACCAACCCAATATCCATTATTATGTGCATGAATATTTCACCCAAAGTGCAATTTAACAGTATGGACTGGAATGCAATATACGTATCCATATTTGTTCAAATTACTGGGAACCGTCATGCCCAAGGAGGGGGATAAGAGACTACTACCCTCTTTCTCTCCATTCTCCCTTTCTTCATCTCTCTCACTCATTCTAACAGTAGGCATTTTTGTAACTCAGGGTGCACTCAGGAAATTTCTAATGAAGATTTTTTAATATAACTAGTAATTTGATTTTGATGTTTGTGAGTATACCCAATAGTGAGGAAGAAAATTGCACCAGATTGTATTCATTACAAGCAATAATATAATGTAGTAAATCCAGTTAAGTGCTCAAAATGATAACTTTTATTTTTTCATCTTGATGTGATCCATAGTAAACAGTGTGGTTATTTTGATAGATGTTGGTTGTTGTTTTCTGTGATTATTTACATATATTTTACATGCCTAATTTTAAAACTTTTTGGAACTCTATATAATTTTTCAGTATCTTAATATTTAAGATACTTGAGATTATTTGATAAACCTTAATTTTTACATTAATGTGCTTTATCATATTAGTTAGCTTAGTACTGCCATACTATGTTGCAATGGAGGTGTAATTTATGTAATATTCAATGTTATTTTGCCCCCGTCACCTTAAAAATATGGAAAGTTGTCATATTTATACTTTTCTGTTAAGTTAAACTTTGTGATATTGTTTTTATATGATGTATATAATTTTATTATATTACTGTACTTTATAATACATCTTACATTTTGTAAAACAACCAAGACTACACACTATTGCATTATTCTATATTATTTATTTGTATAAAGATTTAATATTTTGACAACATAAGGAATACCACTTGCTTTGTGTGGAATTGCAAAATGTAAATTCTGTAAAGAGCTTCAATATTGTACGAGAGAAAACATTTTTTAGTGCTTCATTAGCCCCAGCAAAAAACGTATTACTGAATGCATTCACTGGATGTGGTGTAACTTTGATTTTTTACTATTTATTATATTATGAAACAAATTATTTACTTGCTGCAATGGTTTTGATAACATTTTTTCATTGAGAAATTGTTAGATATTGCTTTTCAGAAAAAAATAGTTTGGCCAGTTGATTCCCATAACCTACATTTGTGTACTTATATATCTGTTATGTGACCAATACAGCAATATTTATTTATATATTTGTTTGATAACCCAGATTAAATAGAATTTGAAAATGGACTTGGTTTCCAATTGTACAAAAATATTCTTGAAAATCTCAGTGGTATCTGAATGCTGTTGCTAATATGAGGATATTTGCCAAAGGATTGGAAAAGATCAGTGATTGCACCACTCTTTAAAAATAAAGAAGAATGTAAAGAGTATAACAAAATTTGAGATACAGTATATATAGTTAGCAAATTGTATGGGAGAATAGTTATCAGAAGAGTACAGAAAAGTAAAGTTAAATGTATCAGTGATCAGCATGGTAGGTTTTATGGTGGAAGAAGTGTTGGCGAGATGTAAACGAGGAGTCATAATAACATAACGTGGCTGAACAGGTTATCTTGAGATGATTTCGTGGTTTTAGTGTGCCCGTGGCCCGGTCCTCGACCAGGCCTCCACCCCCAGGAAGCAGCCCGTGACAGCTGACTAACACCCAGGTACCTATTTTACTGCTAGGTAACATAGGGTGAAAAACTCTGCCTATTGTTTCTCGCCGGCGCCCGGGATCGAACCCAGGACCACAGGATCACAAGTCCAGCGTGCTGTCCGCTCGGCCGACCGTATATTTGGTCGTTAGATATTGTTAGATATTGTTAGGTATTATAGGTTGTTATATTCCTCCCATATATTTAGTCAGATGGTCCTAATGTTGGTCAGATATTTGCACTGAGACGGCTTATAGAGAAGGCATGTGCAAAAGATTGTATGTAATGTGTACTCATTATTTATGGATTTTAAAAATATATATAACAAAGTTAGTAGCAGTTCATGTTAGTAGCTGTGGCAGTTCATTATCATAAGAATGACCACAAGAACCCTTTTAAGCAAACTAACTTACGTATGTTGTGAGCTAGTTTCATCATTTGATTTACTTATAACACGTACCACCATCCAATAGGCAACAGTGGAAAGGTTATTATCACCCGCATTTCCTACCTACAGTTAGCAAACTGGGGATATTTGGGTAAGAGTTCTGGTAGTCGATCATTTAGTGAAATAAATCTTTTTTTCGCATTTAATCACAGTGCCACAAGGTGTGCAAATAGTTTTACTGAGTTTATATTTGGTTAGGTCTGCATCAGCAGGTAATGCAGATTCCGAGAGATACTTATAATCTAGTCTAAGCCATTCAGTAGTAACATTCTAGGAGTATACTGGTTTTATTGGATGATGCATAGATGTGTAAGTTGCATAACTGAGGAACATTAGTATTCAAATTAAGTCAGGGTTAGTATATAAAATGTTTATTTAAACTGGGTGAGGCCTCCAGGCGTACACTACTCCTAATACATCACTAAACACGGTCTCGGCGGCGGGGCGCCAGTGATGTGGTAGTTAATTTACAATTTTGCTGGAGATGACAGCTGGACTGTAGTCGGAAAATTACACATTGCTCTGGTCCCACTTTAATCGGTGTTATAAACCTTCCATGACACTACTTAACCCTCTTGACTCAATATCTGGAATTAAACTTTTAAGGAATTCGTGTATTAAGTGAAAATAGTGATTTAAAATAGAGAGGAGTGTTAGCCACTCAACACCACTCGCCACCACCACCACACCACACATCACTCCACGGCTGCACATTTCACCAACTTCATATAAAATGGCAAACCCAAAAATAAACAAGTCATGTACACACAGACCAACCGTATCACATTGATGAGCAATAATAAAACTACTAACAATTAACACACACACAACTTTTTAAACCAAACTCTGACTATAGCATTTCTTTAATATTTTGCTACAACATTTCAACTTATAAACTGATAAACATTACTGCCACACTGACCAACAGTAACATTGATGTCAACATCAGTCTTCATGTCGAAGGGGACGTTGACCTCGTCGTCATCACTAACATCGAGGTTCTTGATTAGACTTCTCCGTGACCCCGACCCAGGCAGCACCTGCGTCTGCATAGCAAGAAGTGTGTGTTGAGAATGATTGATTAATGAAGATTAAACCACCCAAGAGGTGGCACGGGCATAAATAGCCTGTAAGTAGTAGATTTTTTGGGTGAATATTATCTTTAGTCGTGAAATTATATATTGTGTGCTGAACACGCATTTAAACTGTCAGTCCTTACTATGTGACTGCTATTGCGGGGAGGATACTGCTTGCAAAGAGTGTTGTGTTGTGATGATTACTTATATAGTGGTGATAATGATTATTGTAAGTATATTTCTGAGCTGTGTGCGTATATATATATATATATATATATATATATATATATATATATATATATATATATATATATATATAATATAATGCGCAGTAGCAGAGAGGACATTTAAGTAGTGTAGCGTAGTTTAAGACTGGGGTGATAAGCTGTGGGACCCTGGCAGTTACAGCCCCACTCCTGTGCCAAGTAAGTCCAATACGGGCTCACCATATCTCGTGCTGCTTGGAACTTTTTGTTCCTAGAAGCTGAATCTTAAACAACAACAACAGCTGTGGGACTCACCATCCAGACAGTCACCAGGTAAGTCAGTGCCCACAGTCTCATCATGGCAGGTATCTGTAGGGAAGACAGACTGTGGTTGTATACTTATCACTCATCACACAGAGTATTATTATACTTATAGGAAGATTCTAGCAGCTATACTAGAAACTCGCAACGTAGTAGAATTTTCTTAATAGTAAATTATGTATATCAGTCATTACAAATGTAATTACATTACAAATTACAAATGTTGCGCACTTCACGACGAAGCCATCTATCTTGAGATCTACCTTGAGATGATTTCGAGGCTTTTTAGTGTCCTCGCGGCCCGGTCCTCGACCAGGCCTCCACCCCCAGGAAGCAGCCCGTGACAGCTGACTAACACCCAGGTACCTATTTTACTGCTAGGTAACAGGGGCATAGGGTGAAAGAAACTCTGCCCAATGTTTCTCGTCGGCGCCTGGGATCGAACCCAGGACCACAGGATCACAAATCCAGCGTGCTGTCCGCTCGGCCGACCGGCTCCCATGAGAAAATCTAAAATATATAGCACATTGTAGAAACGTTAGGTTGTGCTACATAGCCTTCCCGGTTTGGTGCCTTCTTTTGATAATTACATTACATTGTAGATATGGGAAGGAATCCATAGGAGATAAACTTTGACTCCACCACTGATTATTTCATTATATCTGTGTCTAGCTTCAGAGATAAACATGTCACAGTTATGCCTTGGGGAGCTGAGGGCAATCAATGATGATGATAAGGAGTCACAATTAGCGTGTCAACTTTGGATTCATATACGCGCTCGAGTGCAAGGATTATGGCAACCAATTCTGTTTGAAGAGTGGAGGCCTAGGTATTTATATGCGCTCCACACTCATAGGAGAAGGAACTATCTCTCCCTGTCACAACAACTGCACTTCCAGCTGCACCATTGGACTGGTGCAAGGAGCCATCGGTGTAAATAATCTGGGAAAGGGACCGCTCTGACCGAAGCATCAATTTGGCTTAAGGCATTGTACTTTAAGAACATAAGAACAAAGGTAACTGCAGAAGGCTTGTTGGCCCATACGAGGCAGCTCCTATTTATAACCACCCAATCCCACTCATATACATGTCCAAGCCACGTTTGAAACAATCGAGGGACCCCACCTCCACCACGTCACGCGGTAATTGGTTCCACACATCAACAACCTTGTTACCGAACCAGTATTTACCCAAGTCTTTCCTAAATCTAAACTTATCCAATGGTAAATCTAAATATGGTAGACATTGGCTCGCAAAGCTCCTCTTTGCATTCTTTAAGCACCCTGGCAAACACTTCACCCGGCCCTGGGGATTTGTTTGGTTTGAGTTTTACTATTTGTTTAATTACATTCTCCCTAGGAACTGCTAAACTAGTCAACCTGTCCTCGTCCCCACCCACATAGACTTGTTCGGCTGAAGGCATATTGTTAAGTTCTTCTTTAGTAAATACAGAGATAAGTAGTATTTTTAATAAATATTTTATCTCTTCGTCATTATCCGTTATCTGACCTGTCTAGGTTTTTAATGAACCTATCCTTTCCTAATCTTTGTTCGATATAACTGAAAAACCCCTTTAGGATTTGTCTTTGCTTGCCCTGCTATGCGAACTTCATAGTTTCTTTTTGCCCACTTTATCTCTATTTTTTTTTAATTTCTAACCAGTTGTACGAATTCTTGTTCTAAACTGACTTTCCCATTCTTAATTCTTTTGTACCATGCTCTCTTTTTTACCTATAAGGTTCTTCTCATCCTTTGTTATCCACTTTGGTTCATTAGTTTTTGATCTATTCAATTTGTATGGTACACTACGTTCCTGTGCTTTGCTTAGAATATTTTTAAATAAGTTATATTTTGAATCCACATCGAAATCCCTTTTTACGTCACCTATCGCTGGGTTCACGTCTCGCTCCAAGACCGCCCCCCCCCCCCATTACCCAAGACTTTCCAATCTATTTGACCCAAAAAAATCTTAGGCTATTAAAATCAGCTTTTCGAAAATCTGGCACTTTAACAGAATTTTCACCTACAGATCTATTCCATTCTGTGCTAAATCTGATTTCTTTGTGATCACTGTTATCTAGTTCACTTCCTATTTCGATGTCATTAATTTGTGTTTCCCTGTTAGTTAACACTAAATCTAAAATATTATTTTCCCGCGTTGGTTCCTCAATGTGTTGCGTAAGAAAGCAATCGTCAATTAATGCTAGAAAATCTTCTGCTTCATTATTCCCTGTTCTGTTAACTGACAATGTCTCTTCAATGCAGGCTGAACTCCAAGGAGTATTAGCAGGATTACAGGAAGTAGTCAAATGTGGTAAAAATGCTTGCTTCTTTATTGACAGCAGAGGAGCGTTAGAGTCTTTAAATAGCAGACGACCAGTATATCAGAATATTGTGATAGAGTGTAAAGAGAATGTTAAAAAATTAGAAAAAACTGGGTATAAAGTAAGATTCATGTGGATCCCTTCACATGTGGGAATACTGTTGAATGAGGTAGTTGATGACATAGCGAAGAGAGCCACTAAAAAAAATCTTGTTGATGTTGTATGTCAGTTAACCTTGAAACAAATAAAAACAAGAATCAAGATGATCCAAGAGGGTGAAGAAATGATAAAGAGAACGGCAATGGTGGACAGTAGTAACACACTTAAGAATTATTCAATAATAAATACAAATTCGTCCTTCACTTATGGTAAAGGAAAGTCTACTTGGAAGGATTCAATTTACATGAGATTAAGATTAGGATACAAATATATCTGGCAATACGGTGTTGATGTCAGTGAAAAAGATAAGGAGTGTAAATTATGTAGTATGCCGCACACCCACACCTTAGAACATTATGCATTACATTGTCAACTTATTTATAACTATAGAAATAAGGAAATAAATAGTGTACCACATCAAATTGTTTGGATGTGTGATAATGGTATGATAGACAGTATACTTAGGAGCTACAAGAATTTTGGCCCAAGAGTGTAACAATTATATGCTGTGCTTACTATATTAATCTGCAATGTTAAATGGGATTCTTGTAATGTTATTTGTCTATTTGTACTCACTGATTTTGTGCGCCCTTGAGGGACTTGAAGTAGAGGGGGGTAGAAATAGCCTAAGCTACTCTATCCCTTTGAGCTGTATTTCTTGCTTATCTCAATAAACATACTTGAACTTGAATCCAAGCATTCTCTCGGGCACTAGAGGGCATGGGAGAGGGAAAGAGAGCAAAAGGCCATCAGTGAAATAGAGAGAAACCCGAAATATTTTTTCTCCTATGCAAAATCAAGATCAAAAACCACATCTAGTATCGGGCCCCTGCGAAAGGATGATGGAACTTTCACCGATGACAACAAAGAAATGAGCGAGCTACTGAGGAAGCAATACGACTCTGTCTTCAGCGAGCCATTAAACGCACTAAAAATCGATAACCCAAATGAATTTTTCATGGATATGATACCAACATCAAATCATATATCAGACGTCACCCTATCCCCACTGGATTTTGAAGAAGCCATAAACAGTATGCCTATGCACTCCGCACCAGGCCCGGATTCTTGGAACTCCATATTCATCAAGAACTGTAAAAAACCACTATCGCAGGCCCTTCACATTCTGTGGAGACAAAGCCTAGATACTGGCGTTATTCCTGATATACTAAAAACAGCAGAGATAGCACCACTTCATAAAGGAGGAAATAAGGCAGAGGCAAAAAATTACAGACCGATAGCACTAACATCGCACATCATAAAAATTTTTGAGAGAGTGCTAAGAAGTAAGATCACAAAATACATGGAATCACAGCATCTCCATAACCCCGGACAACATGGTTTCAGAACAGGGCGCTCTTGCCTGTCGCAGTTGCTGGACCACTATGATATGGCATTAGATGCTATGGAAGACAAACAAAACGCTGATGTAATTTACACAGATTTTGCAAAAGCTTTTGATAAATGTGACCATGGTGTTATTGCCCATAAAATGCGCTCAAAAGGAATTACCGGAAAAGTAGGCAGATGGATCTACAATTTCCTGACCAACAGAACCCAATGTGTAATAGTCAACAAAATAAAATCCAACCCGTCAACCGTTAAGAGCTCAGTCCCCCAGGGTACTGTGCTTGCTCCAGTACTTTTTCTCATCCTTATATCGGACATAGACAAGAACACAACCTATAGCACTGTATCATCCTTTGCAGATGACACTAGGATCTTCATGAGAGTAGGCAACATAGAGGACACGGCGAACCTCCAGTCAGATGTAGATCAGGTCTTTCTATGGGCTACAGAAAATAATATGGTGTTTAACGAAGACAAGTTCCAGCTCATGCGCTATGGAAAGAATGAAAATATAAAAACTGAAACCACGTACAAAACTCAGGCAAATCATAACATAGAACGAAAAGGCAATGTAAAGGATCTGGGTGTACTCATGTCGGAAGACCTTACCTTTAAAGAACACAATAAAGTAGCCGTCACAACTGCAAGAAAAATGACAGGTTGGATAACAAGAACTTTTCACACTAGAGATGCTATACCGATGATGACACTTTTCAAAACGCTTGTGCTCTCTAGAGTGGAGTACTGCTGCACAATGACAGCCCCTTTCACTGCGGGTGAAATTGCTGACCTGGAGAGCGTGCAGAGATCCTTTACTGCTAGAATCCACTCGGTAAAACATCTAAACTATTGGGACCGACTAAAGAGCCTAAATCTGTATTCCCTTGAGCGCAGGCGGGAGAGATACATAATAATTTACACGTGGAAAATATTAGAGGGGCTGGTCCCAAACCTGCACACAGAAATAACATCACATGAGACCAGAAGACATGGCAGGATGTGCAGAATACCCCCGTTGAAAAGCAGAGGTGCAACTGGTACTCTGAGAGAGAACTCTATCAACATCAGAGGCCCGAGACTGTTCAACACGCTTCCACTACACATAAGGGACATAACTGGCAAACCCCTCACAGTGTTCAAGAGAGAACTGGATAAGCACCTCCAAAGGATACCTGATCAACCAGGCTGTGACTCATACGTCAGGCTGCGAGCAGCCGCGTCCAACAGCCTGGTTGATCAGTCCAGCAACCAGGAGGCCTGGTCGATGACCGGGCCGCGGGGACGATAAGCCCCGGAAGCACCTCAAGGTAAGGTATGGGTGCAGCATAATCGATCAGAGATTAATATATGAGAGATACATCATTTTTGCCAATAATCACATTTGCGACATAGGTTGAATGGTAGCCTGCCACAGCCTTGAGAGCACGGAGCCTCTCTGCATTGACGACCCAGTCTGGCTACAACATTGCGGTACAGTGGAACCTCAAGACCAAGGTATTTGTATCTGGTTTCATAGTCGAGCAGAGAGCCATCATGCAGCTGTATCTTGCGAACGGCCCCACCCCGTCTGGGTGGGCGTCGGTTCAGGATCTTTGTTTTCTCGACTGAGATGACTAAGCCTAGTTCCTGACATGTGTGCAATACAGAGTTCAGAACATTTTGGGTATTGGTATACCCATTGGTGTGGATCAGTATATCATCCGCATAGCTAATGATGTGTTTGATGGGCCTCCTAGTTACTGAGTTTAGAAGTGCATTGATTAACACATTGAACAGAGAAGGACTGAAGACACCTCCCTGTGGAGTGCCAAGTTCAAAATCTCTCGTAACACTCCTATGCCCTTGGAACAGTACAGATGACTTCCTGTTGGATAGATAGCCTCTTATCCACCGTAGAAGCCATCCTCCAACATTTATTTTAGCAAGTTCGCTCAGAATGACGTGTGGGTTAGCATTGTCAAAGGCTGACTTAAGATCTAGGAAAGTGGTGTATGACCTATCAGTATGCAGGGTGATGAAGGCGGTAATACAGTGATGTACACTCCATGCGTGAAGCCATATATCTGGGGAGACAACAAGTTACTAATTTTGTAAGATAAGAGAAATGACAGTACAGTACTGGAAGAGAATACATACTTTACCATCCGACGATGTGAGGCGAGTGAAAGATCAGGGGCTGAGGCAATTTATATAGCGTGGCGCCGCCTGTGGCTCCTCCCACAATTGTAAGGTTGGTTAATAGGAAATAGACATGTTTCTCCTCTCCTCTCGCAAGCATGTCCTTCCGGCCAAGGGTACAACGCTCATGGTGGTCGTATTCCTGACCACTTCTAAAAAAGATCAGATGTACCAAACTGATATTTGTCAAATTATCAATCAAACTATCAATGCTATCAATCAAAGCTATCAATGTGCTTTAATATACCTACTAATCTCTCTCAAATTTTCTTACAATGTACCTATTAACATTTTATAAATTTTGCTAGAATTTACCTAATTAATATTCTCTGTTGGTCTCCAAGCATATACATACATATATATATATATATATATATATATATTATATATATATATATATATATATATATATATATATATATATATATATATATATATATATATGTCGTACCTAGTAGCCAGAACTCACTTTTTGGCCTACTATGCAAGGCCCGATTTGCCTAATAAGCCAAGTTTTCCTGAATTAATATATTTTCTATATTTTTTTTTTTCTTATGAAATGATAAAGCTACCCATTTCATTATATATGAGGTCAATTTATTTTATTGGAGTTAAAATTAACGTAGTTATATGACCGAACCTAACCAACCCTACCTAACCTATCTTTATAGGTTAGGTTAGGTTAGGTATCCGAAAAAGGTAGGTTAGGTTAGGTTAGGTAGGTTAGGTAGTCGAAAAACAATTAATTCATGAAAACTTGGCTTATTAGGCAAATCGGGCCTTGCATAGTAGGCTGAGAAGTACGTTCTGGCTACTAGGTACGACATATATATATATATATATATATATATATATATATATATATATATATATATATATATATATATATATATATATATATATTAGTATATTTTGGTAGCAGTCTTTCCTGTAGACATATGTTATTAAATATGACCGAAAAAGTAAGATTAATAATTCTAACACGAATTTTCTCAATTTTCCTTATGTTTGTTTTTACTGATGACGGTAAATGAAAAATCAATTCTCCAAAATTCATTCTTTATTTCTTAGTCTGACGCGACACTTGAACGCGTTTCGTAATAACTAATTACATTTTCAAAGACTTTTAGTTTTCACACACAACTATAACCTGAGAGCACTAAACAGTTCTTTACTATGCTATGATTTAAACAGATTGATTGATAAAGATTAAGCCACCCAAGAGGTGGCACGGGCATGAATAGCCCGTAAATTTAAACAGCTTTCATCTTTCATTTTATACCCGCGTTTTGGGTGAGGTGATATGTTACAACAGTTTTTAATGAGGTGAACAAAACTTTCAACAAAGGACAGAACACGAAAACAATGGATATTAAACCATTAAAATTAATATCCATTGTTTTCGTGTTCTGTCCTTTGTTGAAAGTTTTGTTCACCTCATTAAAAACTGTTGTAACATATCACCTCACCCAAAACGCGGGTATAAAATGAAAGATGAAAGCTGTTTAAATTTACGGGCTATTCATGCCCGTGCCACCTCTTGGGTGGCTTAATCTTTATCAATCAATCTGTTTAAATCATAGCATAGTAAAGAACTGTTTAGTGCTCTCAGGTTATAGTTGTGTGTGAAAACTAAAAGTCTTTGAAAATGTAATTAGTTATTACGAAACGCGTTCAAGTGTCGCGTCAGACTAAGAAATAAAGAATGAATTTTGGAGAATTGATTTNTTTTGAACTGTTGCTGGCATTTAACATCGATAGTCGTCTTGAACATTTTTTTTTTTTTATCACCAAACCACTCATGCTTCTCCAGAGCTGTCTTGTTAACTGGACAGGTACCTTGCTCTCTCCTTCCTCGATTCTTTCTGCCCCTGTGGTACGGGTTTCCTTTTTTTTTATCAGGCGAGTGTTTTTGCTTGCTTGCTTGCCTCTTTGCTGCCCCTGATTGTTGGGTTGATTCTGCTCTTCTCTAGAGGCAGAGTTCTGCTATTTGGCTTAGGTGGGCATTTTCAATTTAATTGCCTTCTTTTCTGGCAAAGAACAAGTTGGCAGGCTTCCACGGGGGTTTCTTCGGTTATTGATGCTTTGTTGAATTGACTAGGGAGGTACATCATTGGTTGTGTCTAGTGGCAGTGATTTGTCACTACCTGCATTCCACTACCTTAGCTTCAGTGGATTCTCATTGGGTTGATCCGGTCTCCTTAATTCCCTGTCCCAAGCTTGTATTTTTTAGGTTGTCTGCATTGTCATCAAGGCTAGCCAGCGATCAGTTTTGTAATGGTATTGTATACATTATCTATCTGTAAATTTCTGCTTTCTTTATGAACAGACGTTTATTGCCTTTCAACAGACTTGCTATGGCGCGTATCATACCATTTTAATGCTAACTATATACAGAATTTCTAAGATTAATCTGTCATTGTTTTTCCTTTACAGTCATGTCTTCTTGGGGTTCACAAAGTGTGGCCAGTTTGTCCTCTCATACCTCACTCCGTGACACAGATGACCACACTGCAGATGATACACAGGTTTGTAAGGCATTTCATTTTATATACAGTAGTCATAAATTTTGATTCTATTGAATATTTTCAATAGAATACAAAAATTCAGTGTAACTATAGCACCTGGAAGAATAAGAGGACAAGGAGCTGGATATGAGGCTGTGGTGAAGGAATGGTGTATACTTTAGGTACAAAGCCAATGTATATTCAACTGTAAGTGGTGCCTTGCAGTGATAAAATTGTGTAGATAAGAATGCTTAATCAATGAAGTCATGAAAGTAAGCAATTGAGGAGGTATGGGTTAGGAAAGAGTGAGACAAAGCTCTCTGTTCTTCACTTAGATTTTTTGTTACCTGGTGTGGGTTTTTTTTTTTTTTTAATTTTCCTTGACATTTAAGTTCTTTGAGGTTGTTTCAACTTCCACTTTCAGAGCATTCCACTTGTTGGCCACCTGTACAGGGTAAGAGCATTTCCTTGTGTTTCTTCAACTCTCTCTCTCTTTTTCTTTTTCAATTTTCCACCAGAATCCTCTAGTTCAATTGTCTCAAATGAGGCTGTTCATGTTCGCCTTGTCTATTCCCCCTTATTGTTTTGTAAGTAGTGACCATATTCATAACCCTTCTGCTCCTCTTTTTTTTTTTCCTCTGTAGTTGCAAGACTGAGAGGTGTGTACAGTATTCCAATACAGCTTGGATAAGACTTTTTACATTCCACTTGATGCCTATTTTTAGTTTTTTAATTTGTGTGTAGCTAGGAACATGTTTTTATTCAGGATTTGATATTAATGCAAAATTTTGTTATTAGGGTAGGAGGCACTGTGATAGTTTGTGAATACAATACAGTAGTAAGATTTAATTACTGTATATACAGTAGATGCCTTCGGATAAGATTTCAATTTCTATTTTTTATAATTCATTACAGATATAGACTGCACTGGTGGGTGTTTATTCCATATGCTCCATTGCGAAAAGTGGCCGAGGTAATGCTTTTTGGTGACCAGGATTTGCAAGAAGGCTTGTATGAAATATCTTCATCTCTCTCTGTCTGGCCAAGAGATTTATCCAAAATTCTTGTGTATGGTTGTAGGTAAGAGTAATTTTGAGGCTTGCTTGAATGCTGAAAATTAGCAAGGCTGCGGCATATTTTGTTGTATTTATCAAAGACAGTTATATATAAGGACCTTTGGTTCAACACACATTAGGTGCATTTCAAAGGTCTTAAGGTTGATAAAAGAATGTAATGTGACACTCAATGTGTACATGTTTATGCCCATTATGAAAAACAATTCTGGGGGGTGTGATGCTCACTGAAGCAGTTCACATGACACAGGGTAGTGCTGCACTCTTTGTACCATGTTGTGACTTGTGAAAGTATAGTAGTTGCAGTGCCTTAACAAATATGATGACATGAATGACAGAGTATATTTGAACTAGATTATGAAGTCTTAACTATGAGACATGGATGAATTTTTTAGTTAGGAGAGGGTTATGGACATATGGAAAGTAGGAATAGTCGGAGAATGAGTAAAACTGATACAAGTGTTGACATTATTATTATTATGGTAATAGGAGGCAAGACCTAAACTAAATTTTTTTTATGTGAAATATATTCCAAAGTAAGAACCTGTATGCTAAAGTAAGAAAAAACTCCCCAATCTTGTACAGTAAAGCTCTTTGTTAGCATAGTGATTCATTTTTTGGCCTCCCATGACTGCTGGGAGATATCATTGAGCTATTGGTATCATATAAATCAAATCATTATTTAAACATTGACACAAACAGTTTCAAGTATAGATATAGTGCCCAATAGGCTCAGGAATTTGTACATGAGTTTATGACAGTCGAGAGATGGGACCAATGAGCCAAAGCTGACCCCTGCATGCATGATTAGGCGAGTACAAAACTTCAATAATCATGTGATGACCACTTTATGAAGCAGAGGCATTTTTACCCAAAGTGCTGATTCTACATAATACTACAAATGTAGTGTAATATATGTAATGGATGGTAAATTTAGTTTATTAAATTTACAATCTTATATTACTCTCCTTTATTTTAGGTAGATGCCTTCTCACCTCAAGAAAGTGGGAAGTAAACATGGAAAATTAAGTCATGGGAGGGTAACCAAGTTACAGAAATACCATCTGTAAAGAATTAATAATAACAGCTATACTCATTTTCTGATTATTCATACTTTGCATGTGTCCATAACCTCTCCTAACTAAAAATTCATCCATGTCTCATTGTTAAGACTTCATAAACTAGTTTAACTATGCTGTCATTCATATCTTATTTGTTAAGGTACTACAACTACTACACTTTTTCCACTTCACATTCTCATTCCTAAATACTGTAACACACTACCAGAGTAGCATGTGTCAGTGAGTGTACATTTGAGTACTTCAGATTAATATTATTATATTGTGTATAATATGTACTATAAAACTTTAGGCTTAAGGTTTCAGTGCAAGAAATTTATTCATAGTATGCATTGCTATATTGTATGCACAGAGTTGCTCACTTTTCTAAGTACCTAACAAAGCTAACCTTTCTTGTTAGCACAGCAAAAACCTGATTTAATATCTGGTGCTCGGTAAACAATATATAGTTTGCAACTCCATTTATTTTGTTTGTACCTTTATTATAATATGCTCCCTTGTTTTCTAACACACTATTTACAGTATGATCGAGGGTAGTGATGGAAGCAGTTCCAAACTCGCAGATGTTATATCACTATTACTGCTGTTCCTTCGCTTGATAACTGCTCTGCCTGTTATCAGGTGGCCACTTCTTATGAAGAAGAAGGTAAATATACAAACTTGTTTTCTTGTGTAATGTAATGAGGATCTCTGTCTTTCACTTTTCTCTCTCTTTAAATTATCTAAGACTGGGTCGTTATTTCCTGAATAAAAATATTCAGCAGAGTTCTACTGTAGACTCAGTCCAATCCTCATGATTTGAGGCTTTGATCGCCTAGATACTACATACACATGAACGCTGTACTGGGTCCCTAGCAAACTCTGAGATCTTTCTGCTGCCACCACCTGTCCAACAGTTCTTATACCTACTAATGATGATACGGGCTGGGTCAGTCAATTGCACATAATTCCGAGAATGTGTATCCCCAATTGTAGTACTTGAAAAGGGAGCGATGAATTTATGTTAAGTGGGCATTACTCAATCACAAGGGGCTTATATATTGGAATAGAATAAGGAATGCTTGCACAGTTCACAGCGGCTTATCTTTATAAAGCAGATCATGGATGATTAGAATTTATTAATTACTTAAAAATAGACTATGAGGAAAATTCCACTAAACAACTTAAATCACTCGACAAGTATTTATTAAACAAAAGGATATGTATAGATATACCATAACACTCCCTATACTGAAAACTTCCTAACTTAGAGGCAATTAGAACACTGTGGACTAATACACTGTACAAAAATCACACGATAAGCACACTTTATCTTAAATACCACAGCCCGGCCAGTTGTTCAGCCTTGCCTCTGGAAGGGGATCAGTACGAGTTGGGACATCCCAGGGTGTCCAACTCGCACTGTTCTAAAACTCCCTCTAACCTCTGTGAAGCTGACCTGGGTTGATTGCCAAACCTATTTATCAAGGCTAACTCAATGTACTGGTCTCTTACGGTGACCAGATTCCTATTTCAAAACTTAAGTCAGGTGATTTTCATTATAATAGTGAATGATACTCTGTATTTATAATTTCCGTGTATTAATAGAAAGATGATCGGTGCATATTTTCCAATAACAAGATCCCATATTCTCACTGAAGTCAAATGTCTCTTTGACAACATACGAGACTGAATCTTTCTCTCAATCAATGTTAATCTAACGTGAGTTCTTAAAGAAAGTTAATTATTCATTATTGAGTATTACATTAATAATCCCATTTTTAAGGATTAACCCCTAGACCACGCATATGGGGGCCTGGTAGCGAAAAAATATTTGAATTATGTAAAATAATTTGAAATATTTAACAAATCTCCAACTTATTTGCTTCAGGGTCATGAAACTTTCATAAAAATATTTTCAGACATTGATTTTAGATGAATTTTTGAAAAATAAGAACATTTTGTTGATAAGGAGAACAGCTCCTAATAAGTGAATATTAAATTTTTTTAAGGGGATTTTTTTTTTCTAATTTGCTTATTATCTGATTTTGTTGTAACCTTACATCCTGGAGAATGTATATGTTTACATAAACTATGTGAAAATAGAATGAAATTGGTCAACAAATAAATCAGTCACAACTCGCAAAACTTGGGACTTAATATTTTTGCTGATTTGTTCTGATTTCAAACTCTATTTTCTTTGTCTCTTTAGGTTGTTTTGATGGTTAGGGACCATATTAGGGTTTTTCACTTATATCAAGTATGCCCTAAATATATCCCCTAAATCATTATAATTATTAGAATTATCCCTTTATTTTGTTTTTTTGGGGGGTTATTTTTCTTGACTTTATTTCAACACACATTGACATACAACTTTCACATATTCGAGTACGAATGCCAAACAATGTTATTAAAACATACAATTAATTAACTAATTAAAACTACCTTTATTCATTGTTGATAACTTCAACTTCAATTATCTCCGGTTTCAGAGTTTCAACTTTGAGTGGCCTCTAAAATTCCAGTTTTTGACTGTTTCTCACTATTTTGACACATTGTGTGCTCAGCCGTCTGTTCTATAATCCCTTCAGAATGGTTTTTTCATAAATGTTACACATTTGGAGTTATAATTTTTTTTGGTCTAAATTTGTCACGTATTTCAAATGCCCTATTGACGATTTTTTTTTACAGTAAACTATACTGAAAAACATATATTAATTTGATGAAAATAAAAACCACATGTTATTCTGAGAGAATAACAACATTAAATGAACAATAGGTGATCGTTCATATTTTTTATTCTAAATTGAAAATCTGAAGTTTTCAATATTCAATTTTAAATTTAATTTTGATTCTCTTGTTTTTCAAGTTACGCTGTGATCATTTAGACAAAGTTGGAGCATTTGCCTCGTTGATTATGCAACAAAAAATTGGAAAGTGTTTGGGCAAGTTTTAAAAACTTACGTTGAATTATTTTTTGTCAAATTATGTATGTATGTATTGCACGGTCTAAGGTTAAGCACAAGGGATGGTGATGATGGTGACGTCCCGTTGCTCTGATATGGCTCACCACACATCTTTGCCAGCTTTATATGTAGCAATACTAGAATTTCATACTCAGGCCGGTACTCCACATACTTTTTTGTTATATCTCTACTATTCCTTTGTAACTAGCTACAGGGAGGGTGAAAACTTTTTTTTTTTTTTCTAAGTGAAAGTGATTTGTGGGGAGAGTTAATACTAGGCTATCACAATTAGATTTGGCGACCTTGCCTCATCTCTAAGCCCTAAGCCTTTGGGAAGATCTTCTCTGGAACCCAGGTCAAAGTATCATTTTCCTGCATGCTTTCATAGAAGGCATATCCCACATTTTAGTAACTGCTATAGCCTTCTAAAACAGTTTAGACTGTTACAGTAATAGTACCTGTGATTCTTGTGATTGGTGACATGCCTGCAAGGATAAAAGGAAATGTTTTCGTATTCACAATTGATACCATATTTTCAGATCTGGCAGAGCGTTGGAATAGCTGTGTGCGATTTAGCTGTCTTAAACATGGCATTACAGTTCATACCAGTTTTGAAATGGTACCGCCTTTCCCAAAGTTCCTCCCTAATGTACAAATGAAAAGGAAGGGCTTTGTGGTGCTCAATGCTGGCAATTTTATTCATGTACTGAATGTTGACTTAGAAAATATGGAGAGAAAATGAAAGAAGTTGAATCAGAAATTTTAGGTGTTAGACTAAATAGTATCAGTGAGGAGGAGAGAGAGGAAGAGGAGGAAAGTGATGATGATAGGGAACAAAATAAAGTGAAGAATAGTGCATCAGGTGGGCAGTATAGTCTACCAAACCTAAGATCTGGTAAAGAGTATAATATGGTAGACAGCTCTGGTAGTGATGTTGAACATGAGGCCGATGGTCAAAGCAGTTGTGAGGAGGAGGAAGGAACTCAGTTGGAAAAGTACCACACAAGTACTGGATCAGGAATAAGTGGACTGAAGATAACGCTGAATACTGGAGGAAGGTGTGGTTGTAATAGTTCAATGACCGACAGAGACAGAGAATGGGAAATTTTAATAGGAAATTTGCCTCCAAAAAGTGAAGTAAGGACTAGAAATGAAGACAGTAATAACATTCATGGTGATTGTGGAGGCAGTCAGAGTAGTAGTACTGCTGATGGGCTGAGTATTTCTCATCTCTGTGACAATGAAAACTGTGATAACAAAAGTCATGGGAGTCTCAGTGGACTGCAAAACAATAATATTGTTTGTAATCTCACGCTCAAAGAATTTAAATTGCCTGATGATTCCCCTTATCATTTTTATGGTGATGAAGACTGCTTTAATGACAACGACTCTGATGACTCAACAAGGTGCTCCCACCTTAGTGAAGATTCACGTTTAGGCCGCTCTGATCTCAGGGACACAATAAACATTGGTGATAAATTTAGAGCAGGAGTTAATTGTTGTGGAAATAATATAATAGCTGATGATTTGCCCATTAATTCTGTGCATTCCCAACAAGGCAGAAGGGTACTTCGTAGCTCAAGTGAAAGTTCCTATGGTGAAAAAACTCCAACAAAGCAAGCTGAAAAGGAGTACGAATTCATTGATGAAATTACAGAGTCACGTCATGAAAAACTTAGTGTCTTTCGTCGCAGACGTCTTGCTGACAAGAAATATGAATTTTCCGATGAAAATATGGAAAATGTTCCTCAAAAGTATAGCAGCTATAGAAGCCAAAGTCGTAGGTTACTAATGAGTCCATCACGTTCACCAAGATTTCGCTCAATGGGTGTTCCATTATCTGAGCTCTCAATAGAGTTGGGTGAATCATCGGGACTCCTCAGATCAGTATACGAAAAGCTTTTAAGTCCAAACTCTGGTAGTGGGTCTCCTAATGATGTTCTGCGACCAATCAACCAGAATATCACCAGCCCTGTCCTCTCACCTCGAGATGACCGATGAGAGAAGAGAGATTGATCGATTGGAAAAGGTAAATTTAAAAGTGTCAATATTATTTTACAATTTGCATGTACTGTACTGTTTTTCTAATCCACCTCCCATCTTATCAGGCCTTTAGGTATTTATTAGTTTCTACTGTAGTTATTCTGTCTTTTTGTCCAAGCCACTTCACTGTGTCAAAGACTTAGCAGTTCTCTTAATTATACTGTATAAAAAAGCCTTTTTCACTTAATGTAAAATAATGCAACTTTATTTAATGTGTCCTTTCCTTTCTAACATTTTGTTGTTCCTTTTGCCTTGATGTAAATTTTTTAAACAACCACTCTAAAAGAACAGATTTGTAAAGGGAATTTTTAAATTCTATGGTACAAAATAAATCCCTATGTACAGTATACTGTACAGTATAATGTCTGTACATTTAAATACCCTGAATTTTATGAAAGTTTATTTTAATTAGTTTGCAGAATATAATAGATACAAATAAAGTATTATGTAGTTTAAGTATTATGTGGTCAAATGCGTGTGCTTGGGAGAACCCAGTTTGCAGGTTGGAATCCGCCTCATGGCTCCTACTAATTTTCTAATACAGTATTCATGTTACCGAAGACGTTGCTAAATACTCTAATGCAGTGATCTAATAAGCTTCCTAGCATGTCTGGCCCATTTTTATATGCAGCAGATTTATTCAAGGGCCTATCTGTTGTTCTCATTGTCTTGCCGTAGCTAATAATTTAATTTCTTGTAAAGCCTGGTACAGTGTACTTAAGACTTAATGGTGTTCATCTCAGTGGTCTGTTTCTTAACTAAAGAATATGAGTGTCTTGCACAAGGTTTAAATCTCAAAAAATTTACCAAATATGTATGGCAGAAACAAGTGGCAGAAACAAGCACTATTGTGCTTGTGCAAATACACAAGTGCTGTTTATTTTAGGTACTAAATATAAATATGTACAACCAAAATTGATGCATTTCAATTGAATGGCAAAAATTATAGTTAAATGGAAACCTACTTACATGGCATGATTCATTCCAAAGCCATGTTACATCTAACATTGGTTACATCTAACATTGATCATACTGTGTTTTTGCAAAGAACACCAGTTACCATTTCACCCTTAGCCAAATATGGTGAAACTACCAAAATTTGATCTCTATGAAACAAATACTGCCATCCCTTACACCTGGAATGTATTCCTGGAAGCAACAGATTTAATGGGCCAGGATCACCAACATCAGCAAAAAGTATTGATCAAAACTCTAAATACAGTCAAACATTTCTAAAAATAATAATTATAATAACTTAATACAGTAATAGTAGGAAAATGTGGCAACATTGTTTTATAGCTACTCAGCATGTTGAGGGCTCTTGACTGGTGTGAGATCAGTGACTCATGAGTCATTGGACAGAGTGCATTTGTCTTAAGGGTCTGCACTTGGTCCTGTAGTAGCAATATATGTACTTTAAATAGTCTGTTTTACACCACCTACATTCAAGATGTCTTTATCTTCTAATTGCTTTTAAACGACAACTGAAAGCAGCCATGCAAGAAAGGGTAATTACATGTAACAAGAGTCGGTGCATGATGATGTCGTCTCCAGAGTGACATGAACTAATGTAGCTGCTGACTCAACTCTCAACCACAGCATAGCAGAAACATAAGACATCTGTGATGATACACTAGAAGGAACATCACTTTATGATGAGAAGGTGTTTTGTATTGTTATTTATCTTGATGTATATATCAGATAAATTTAGTAACAAGTGTTAATACTGTAATGTTGAACAAACCACACACTAGAAGGAAGGGACGATGACGTTTCGGTCCGTCCTGACCCATTCTCACAATTGACTTCAGAATGGTCCAGGACGGNTTTTCAGAATGAGATACATTTGTAAGTACAGTACAGACCTTCCTGTACAGTACTGTAATACACAGCACTATACATGTTGGATCTAGTACTGTACAGTCAATCTTGCCTTCCAAACTGCTGTCATTAATTTCTGGTTAGAACTGGCCTTAGTTTTGCAGCAAGCCACCTGCAGCACAAACAAGTCTCCAGCCAAGGCAGCTTTATGATTTTGTATTGATAATGATCATTGGTGTGGGCGAGTTGCAACCACATCATTCCAAAAAGATATACTAGTATTGTCACAATGGCTTAAAAAAATGCTGGTAACATTTCAGCCTACAACTAGCAGCACAGTAAATCAAAAGGATAGTGACAAATTTTGTGCAGACAGAAGGCTTAAAGGCAGACAAGTCTGGCAGCCCCACGAGTTGTAGTGTGAGAAATACTAGGCAAAAATGCCCTTAGTTATGTAAAATGCTTTTTCTAGATTATTGAAGACAGAGATGACTGTGTAACTGGTGGAGCTGTGTGCTGCACAAAGAGCAGATAGATTGTTAGATGGTCGTGCAAGGAGACAAAGCAGTCAAGGGAATGGGTATTGCCACTAGACAAAGATGAGGCAGAGAGAGAGCAACCTTAAGAAATCATCTACTTTTAGTTTTACCAAGGATAAGGGTTTCAGGAAGACCATAAAGAGAGGCCGATATCTATAGTGAAAACCTTCAAATTTTTTCTATGTATAAGAGGATGAGTGTGAAGGGAGAGAACAGACTCAAAAGGTTAAAACTACAAAAGGACCACAAAGATTTTAAGAAAATGTTAGTTGTTGAAGATTCTCAAATTAAGTATTTAAACAGATTTTTGTGCTCAAGATAAGGAAAACACATTAAGGGTTTGCTATGCAGAATACAAAAATGCCTATTTAAGCAATACTGTATGAACAATATTATGGTTGGTAATAGAAACAAATAAATGATTTGTATTACTGGCAAGAAGTTACAGCAAATAATAGAAGCAAAATGAAATTATGAAGTGCACATTGCATGGCAGGCAAAAACAATCTTTTTTTCAGAAAGATACCAAATTAGTGAAAGGCTTGGTATGTTGAAAAATGAAAAGTCAAGTTATTGATGCTGACATAGAAATAGGTGGCATTCTAAATAAGTCCATCTTCTACTTTACTAAAGAACATGGTAATTTACAGTGGTTAAACCAATCTTTGTAGATGATCAATCAGAGTAATTTATTAAATATAAAATTATAGTCCAAGTCCCAGGACAAAAGTAATTGCCAGGGTCTTTAAAAATGTAAATACTGTACAAGTGAGCTCTTGTCTTTCAGATTTAGTAAATCATTAGAACCAACCAGCAATCATAGACAATTGTGAATATGGTGTTGATCTTTAAGGAGGGTTAGATCACTAGCACTGAACTGTTTACTCCGGGAAATTGCTTGAAAAACAATTAATAAAGGTATCATAACATTGGTTTACCAAGGGCAATTCAAATCTGAGATAGTTGAGAACATCAAGGATTTCAACATTATTTACCCTTGACTTTAGCAAAGCTTTTGATACTGTGCCTCTACTCGTGAGTTGACATCAACTATGAGTTTTAAAAGTTGATTAATTCCAATCCGACTTAGCTGTATATAGTACAGTATCTTAATTAGCCCCAAAGAAAGGTAATGATAACTGCTTCATCAGCAAGGTAGCGATGGCTTTATAGGTTTGCTGTCTCCAAGCAGCAATAGCTAAAGTGATATTATCATCACAGAATCCTAGTCTCAGACTGTGTTGCTAGAGTAGAAACTTCACTAGCCATACATCAATAAAGATTGAAAAATTAAAATACATAGCTTTCATTAGCAATTTGACTTCAAAAACAGAATACAGTACCTACATCCTATATATACTGTACATATATATATACCCAGTAACAGTACTGTAAACACTTTGCACCATCCATATCCTTGGCAAAGCATATATTAACTAACCAATAATCATGAATATCTAATCAAAATTTAGTACATGAATATTTAGTTACTAATTGTCTAATTAATCATTAGAATAATTAAATAGTATGCTATGTAATAAGATCTATAAAACAGAGATTGGCACACTATACAGTGTTATTAAAGTCACTTTAATCCATGTCATATATGGTTCTCTCTCTCTTTCTCAGTTCTTTAGTCTAGGCTAAAATTATATACATCTCATGAAAATAGTTTCTCCACACTACACAAGTGAAGCTTCATGACTTAAATGACCTCTCACATGTTTTGTAGTTAACCTGGAACAATATATGAAATACATTAATTGTTCAAATGAGTACTCATTATCCAATTTATAAATATCCCAAATTCAAATAATTGTTAATTACAAAATGATTAAATCCTTTTTAAAATATAATTCACAATTAAATTATCCAGAAAGGGGACAAACTAATTGCAATGGAGCCTTAAAGAGAGAGAATATGTAAGTAGGCAAGTGTCTAATATAGACAGTCTTATGACTGTGCAGCAACACAATTTGCTATGAAGGGCAAAATCAGTAGGCCAGGACAAGAACCCTGGATGTGTACTAGCATTTAAACTCTTGAATACAAATCTGGGTACAGTATTATTAAAGTGCTAGTAACCTATAGCAGTTTTCCCATTTTATTTGTTGTATAACTACTGAATTTGTCCAATTTCAGTAAACTGTACTATATTATATTACTTTTCTATCAGTGTTAATAAAGAATGTACCAGAAGTTTGAATTTCAACTGTCTCAAAGAAAGCTCTTTGATAACACCTGGTGAAAATTGTAAATTGCTAAAGTTAAGAGCCAAGACGACATTTAAATATCTTGTCAAGCACTGCTATTTGCCTAAATAGCAGAATCACACACACACACACACTGACAGTTCAAGTGACAATCAACAACAACAAACTACCACAATCTAGCCTAAAAGTCATTCCTTTTCTAGATGTTTACTACATCTGTTCACAAACTTGAAGCGTCAATAAATATAAACACACCAAATACCACATCCCAAGAGGCAGAGTCAATTAACTGAATCATCACCCATGAAACTGACGCGAGCTCCAGGCCATTGTACACCGGATTTACACACACCAGTACCAATTATTCCCGGACTTCACATTTAGTGTCGACAACTTTGGGTAAAACGGCGAAAACTTTGTCTCCAGCGCGTGAAATGTAAAGTTTTAAGGACTACTTGCCTTCCTCGAGCAGAGTTGTTGTCATTGCCCTCTCGAGCCTTGCTTGCCTGAGGCCTGTTGTTTTTGGGCTTTTTTGCCCTTTTCTTCTTAGCGACCGCTGCAACTGGAAGAGACAGCGGATAGTTACCAACTCCAAGACTATAAATGGCTCATAGTCATACATATTTTCATACCACAAATGCTACTTACTTCGGCGATTCATTTCAGGCTTGGTGCTCATTTTCACTTGCCAGGGGCCCAGTGCAGCACTGTCTGCCTCCACAACAGATGGCACCACCGCCGCCTCGCTCCCAGCACACGCCCGCCAAGCGCAGTCCTCCCTCTCATACACTCTCAACCTAACTATACTACTACTTAGCCCTCAACCATACATTGTCATCAAACACAGGAGGCTTATAAGCCAGAAATGGGTGACTGTCATTAGGCTTTCTGGTAGGTGGGAAATGGCTTCCCCACTTGGCTTCAGCATCATTATTGATAGAACTCATCATACAAAAAAAATTGGATTATATTTGTAACAGTAGACCTTCAGATCTATTCTAAATATATCTAGTGGCAATTGTGTTTTATTTTTTCTTGGATGGAATAGGCCTATTGGGTTGTTCCTTTATTGTATGTGAAGACGGCGTCACCAACGGCTGGATCAGCTGTTCAACATGACAACACAAGGAGCGGCGGGGGACGGAGCAGCGATGAGACAACGCACCACGCCATCACTTTACTCTCAATAATGTCCAGTACCGGGTATTCCGCGAGGGTTCCTGGTCTCCGTCAACATGGCCGACATCATCTCATGCAAAAGCTACACTTCAGAGAGGCGAGTCTGTGGTCCTAGTTGAGGACCGGACATAATTCTGGGATTGATGTCCTTGCTCATGGTCATGGCCACCATAGCCCACACATACACACACTCACACACACAGTTTACCTGGCCAGCGTTGCACTCCACCATACGGAGTAATGGCTACTGACAGTCTCATTATACAACTGATTTTATACGTCTTTGAAGTGCAATGTCTAACTCTTGCATCATTAAAAATACCATATAAGATCCAGCTCAAAATGTTTAGGATACATAACAATAGTGCAATAAAAAAAATTAGCTAGTTTATGTCAAGTGATTTGATATGATGTTAGATAAAAATTAATATTACATGTAATTTACCTAAAGAATGATAACTTAAGTTGATAGGAAGGCTTATATTTGGGAGGACCTTTGACAAGCCATTGGCTTCCAGTCCTTGTTAAAGTCCCTAGTCTTAGTGACTCAGGAAAATTCACATAAATATCAACCATATACCTCACCATGTATTTAAGGATGATGAACAATTTAGTGTTTCTCCTTCCCTCATGTCTATATGAAAAACATGCATTGATTGGTCCTGGATCCAGTTCCTGGGCAAGGCAAGGTGCTTGGCCACATTTCCTTATATCCAATGCCTCTTCATCCTAGCAGTAAATAACAACATTCAAGCCTTCCTAAATCATAAACATTGATGTACCACTGTACTGCAACTCCCTTAATCATCACTTCGAGCAGTCATTTGGAGGAGAAACTCTTTATGCATCAAGAAACTCAACTATGCATCAAGACCCAAATGCAACTTGCATGTTCTATAAAGGAGGTTGTACCTGGGAGTTCTTCAGCCATTGTGAGTCACATTGTAAGGGGAAAGGTCATTTGTTAAGGAAACCTCAATAAGCCTAACATGTCTCTTATCCCCAGTAATGGAAAACCAAAATATATTAATAATATTGTTTATAATGAAATATGTATGGGCATAAGCACTGGGGATACCTCTTGAGAGGCATGGACAGTCTCGGCTGGTGCTCCGCAGGTATAGAGGGTTCTACTGTGTGTGCAAGTCATTCTTCATCAGTAACTGAAGTAGTACTTTGAGCATAACTTAGGTGATAACACCAGAGCTGGGCAGGCTTGAGCTACAGACTTTCACATCAGGGTCTTGTCTTCATGGCTTCATCTTCTCTCTTCGCTTTTCCAGGAGGAAATGACTGTACTGTACTTATACTTATAACATAATATAGGGTCAATCACAGGCCTTGGGCATGATTCCTGCCAATTGGCAGGAATGTGCTTTAATATACCTACAGTTTTTCTCTCATCTTTTATTTTTTTCATGCTATGTAACTGTTATAATTTTTATAAATTTTGCAAGTATTTACCTACTTATAAGTTTCTTAGATTAAGGACCTGCCTGAAACGCTGCGCGTACTAGTGGCTTTACAAGAATGTAATTACTATGCTATGTATCCTCACAATCCCAATATACCTTCTTGTGTATATATAAATAAATAAATAAATACAAATAAATAAATAAATGGGGTTTTACAAACCTCTTCTGTTGGAAGACCATCTGACCGAATTGAAGATGCTACTGCTGAACAGTAGGCAGAGTATGCTATATAAGTGGTGAGGTGCTCCACAAAATTGTATGTGGTTTTTATACCATTGGCAGTTCCTGGGTTGTAATTTCCATTTGGGTCACAAATTGGAATTCCTTCCATTGGTGTTTCTAGACCAATGCATTCTGGGTCCCATATTGTAATGCAAATCCTACAAGCACATCCCTGACCACCCAACTCTTGAAATTTACACTTTGTGCAGATAGGTTGATTTTGTATTAGTTAAAATAGCCTTTCTGCCATCTTTGCATTACCAGGTGAATTTACTGTTTCTTTTATATTATTGAACTATTTTCTACCATCATAGTGCCAAAGCAGTTGAACTGGAAAAAAGCAGTCCATAGCAAGTGGCTCAATTCCAGAGTGGTAAGTTATGAACTTGCTATACATTTCTCCCTAACTTTTAATGTGTGATTCTATTTTCAATGAGAATCCTTCAGAAGATTGACTTTATATATTGAACCTAATATGAGATTTCTTGTTAATTTTGCTTTATATATATAGTTTTTCTGGGAGGGCTACTTGGCAAGCTCTACCCAGTTTAATCCGTGGCAGGCCCTTGCGAGTCTTGTAAGCCTATTGGGGATCAGAGGCCAAAACCTGGCCCTTTCTAAAAAGGCACAAGGAACAGAGGATCCTAGATCTCACTAACCAAAAAAAAGTCTTCAGAAAGGTTGGCAAACTAAATCATACAAGCAACAAGGTAAACAAACCATTGAAAATGGGACAGTGAAGCCCCCAAGATGCACTAATTGCACAGTCATGAAGCAGTTCTCATATTTGTTTCCCTGTGCACACCATCAGGGGGACTGCACCTTCTGCTTCAATCCCCTAGCCTTGACACCTTGGCTAGTTTGCTTGGAACTTATGTCTGACATTCACTTTTCCACTCCTTTTCCTACCCCAGCACTTCTCAGATGCTGGTACAGTATTTCACATTGCTGCAGTATGTGCCACCCATCGTCACCCTCTCAATAATGAGGCCTTCACACCCTCAATATTTTTTCCAAGATGACTTCTGTATACTGGAGGCCCGAGGAAGCAAATGCAAGCCCTGTGTATGCAGGGACTTGTAAATCTTACTTGATACTTTAAAATGGCCCCAGCCTGTTGCACAATTTATGAATAACTAACCTCATCAATCCCAGCTGTGCCACACAGTTGAAGGATCACGTTAATGTGGTTGCCTCAGGGTTGGCCCTTTGTCTTTTCAGTATCTGGTCTTGGAGCACTTGGTGTTTTCTTCTTGCTCCAAGTTTGCTCCTTTATCTCCTTTCCCGGTCCCAGCTGGTGTTGGTCGACAGGCCTGGGAGCCTCCCTATTTGCTCCCGGTTCTGAAACTCCTGGGAATTTGCAAACAATGAGTCACAATAACGTGGCTGAAGATGTGATGACCGAACCACACATCAGAAGATGGAGAAACGATGTTTCGGTCCATCCAGGACCACACACAATTTGATAATGGTCCAGGAAGGACCAAAATGTCATAGTTTCTCCATCTTCTGATGTGTGGTTATGTCATCATCTGGTAGTTTTGGAGTCTGTGGGGTGAGGATATTTTTGATGTGTTTAGGCCTTCTTTGGGGACTTTTCTTTCCACTTTGATGGTGGTTTTGGTGTTGCTTCCTTCTTTTTTTCCTGTTGGCAGGCTGCTCTGTCCCAGTGTCCTTCATTTTTGGGTGCCACGGGAAAGGATTCAGTACCTGGGTGCCCTTAAATCCTGATTGTATATTAATTCTCTCTTGAGTGTGGTACTTGACTAAAATAGTTTGTTGTACTTCCCCTTTTGTTATTTGAGATGAATTCTTCGGTGGCTTCCCCTCATTTGGTGCCTTTTGATAATTAACTTCCCCTCATTGTGCTTCTGGGTTTGAGCAGAGTCCTTGGAGGCTTTTATGTGTGGCGGTTTCAGAATTCCTGTCTTTAGTGTGCAGTGGCATGCTCAGATCTTTTTTCACTCATTCAGGATCAGAATGTCTTCTTTTGAATTCAGGCTGTCTGCTTCTTAATTACAGTAATGGTTGCAGTATGAGGTTCCCAATTTGCCGTGGCTTGCATGTAGTACACACTCCCTTTTTGGCTTGACATGGCTTTTGCTATACCCAAATAGAGGCAAGTTCTGTCTGTCAGGCATGTTTGGATGGTGCAATTATTTACCATTAACTGTTAAACAATAGAAAATGGTTTTAGTGTTGGACAAGATGAAAACAGTTGCAAACACAAGAAAAGTTCTTTCCAATCTTGTAAATCAACTCCACTGCGGTGCAGTGGTAAACACAAGTCATAGCTGAAAGATCCCATGGTTAGTTACTACAGAATGACAGAAGTGTTTAGGCAAAGTTTCCCTTCACCTAATGCATCCATTCACCTAGCAGGAAATAGGTACCCATGAGTTAGGTAATTGTTGTTTGTTGCATCCTTGGGAAAATCTATATTTGTCCGAGCTCGCAATTTGCCCAGAGGACCAATAGTAAGACTATATCAACAGCCAGTGACCCTAGATAATGCAACCTTCAGACATCCTTTGAACACTGGTTAGTTGATCAAAAGTGGCTGTCTAATGGCAGAATCATGAGGAGCCTTATTAATACTTGTCTGATCAGGCAAACATGAAGCCAATGCCTTCCACTGTCCTCTGGTGAAGCATGGGCCCAGATGTTAACGAGGTTTTGAGAGAGCACACCAGGAGCCCACGGACCCCAGGCAGTGTGCCAGGCATCATATCAACCCTGGCTGTTGAATAGGAATACCTTATGACAGTATTGAAACCCAAAGACAAATCATGACACTTTTCTACGACTCCGAAGGTAGAGCAGGATCCAGATATCTGCTCCAAGTCGAGGTTCAAAGAGGCATTCTAGTTTGTCTTAGACTAATTATGTGTATTATTTAACATTGATAACATAGTTCTATCAGCTGTAACCTATATTTTCCTTGTTCATATTTCTAAGACTTTTCAGCATGGTATTTTGTATAATCCAATAAAAATAAGAATAATTTGGTTCAAAATCACATACAGTACATATTGTCAATTAATTTAACACTTTAATGTTCCGATGAACTAAAATGCTCTGATGATGCTAAAATGCGTTATCCATCTCGAATTTCCTGAAAATCTCATTTATTTATTTATTTATTTATTTATTATTATTTATTTATTATTTACTTTTTTGGAGTACAGTGAGGATATAATTTATCAGGATATCAACCAAAGAATCAGGGGACCATCAAGATATCACCTCAGCCAACTACCTATCATTCGACGATAATTGCTCTGCTTGTGAGTATTTTCACAATGCTTTGCAAATTACCTGCCAGAAAAGTATGGATGAAAGTTGTTTATTTCTTTTTACACTGATATAGACTGATCATATGTGCCCATTTCTATAATTTTGTTGAAAAAGTAAAGGAATTTTTTGAAAATATGAGAGAAATACTGAAATGTTCATAAACATTTGTATATTCGGCACTGTCACACAATATCTTTTAACAAACGCATTTTGTTTTGCATCTACAGTATTTGCTGTCTAATTTATTTGCAAACATTTTGACACTAAATTTATATCCCAAAATCTAACTGAAAAAGTAAGAGTATAAACAACATAGGCATTGATAAGTGGGACCTTGAGATGACTGAAAAGTTCGTGGTCACGTGTGCACCAATGGGTCGGAACATTGAAATGTTAAGCTTAGTACAGTACAGTATATGATTTTTTTATAAACTGTTTTCATTTTTTTTTTAATTATCATTATTTTATTTCAGTATATGGAGAAGCAAGACAGACTCGCTCACGTCCAAGACAGAGGTTGTTTTATCAGCTACCTCACCGTCTGGCCTTCTCCTTGTCACAGGTGGCTCCTCCTTCTGCTCTTGCTGCAGGGTCAGTACCACATTTCTTGTTTGACTCTAATTCAGAAGTCAAACTTTTTCATTTTATTCTAAGCTCTTTACTGTATGACCAGCAAAATGTAAAGGCAAAGTCACCTCCCATCCTCAACCATCACCCTCTACCACCACCAGCATAATAATACCAAAGCAAGTTTAAAAGATAATATAAATGTACTCTACTAACAAGATATGTGGAGGAGGAGAGAAAGCACAATAAGTAGGCGAGTCCACGTGCAGGGCATTTCCAACATTCTCGTGGACGGTTTGCCTCGGTTCCATCTTCATGGAGTGGACCGTCAGCAATGTGTTCTTCCAGTGGCTCTACGAATTGTTCACCTTGAAGTGGATCTCTTCGCATCGATGTGGAACCAGCACTTTCCATCCTTCCTGGCACTATTCCCCGATTGTGAGGCTCTCGCTGTGAATGTTTTTCAGCTGGACTGGTCAAGGAGAAGTGTGCATTTAAAGTACTTCTTTTCCCAGTTCAGTGGTTGACCCGGGTTCTTTCCTGACTGGAGTCATTCTCAGTGAGGATGATCCTTCTGGCTCCTTGGTGCTGGCTCAGCCTTGGTTTTAGGCTCTTCTAGCTCGGTGTCCGAACCCCGGGAGTTTTTCCGTGGCTCCACCTCTTTCAAAGAATTAGTCCAGCAACGTACCTTGCTGATTGCCATCTTCACTTTCAGTTCATGTGGTATACTTTTTCGTGATTTTGTTGATCTACATCTCATGCCTATTAATGCCACTTCTTTTTGAACTGTTGCTGGCATTTAACATCGATAGTCGTCTTGAACATTTTTTTTTTTTTATCTCCAAACCACTCATGCTTCTCCAGAGCTGTCTTGTTAACTGGACAGGTCACTCTTTCTCTCTCCTTCCCTCGATTCATTTCTGCCCCTGTGGTACGGGTTTCCTTTTTTTTATCAGGCGAGTGTTTTTGCTTGCTTGCTTGCCTCTTTTGCCTGCCTCTGATTGTTGGGTTGATTCATGCTCTTCTCTAGAGGCAGGAGTTCTGCTATTTTGGCTTAGGTGGGCATTTTCTCAATTTTTAATTGCCTTCTTTTCTGGCAAAGAACAAGTTGGCAGGCTTCCACGGGGGTTCTTCGGTTATTGATGCTTTGTTGAATTGACTAGGGAGGTACATCATTGGTTGTGTCTAGTGGCAGTGATTTGTCACTACCTGCATTCCACTACCTTAGCTTCAGTGGATTCTCATTGGGTTGATCCGGTCTCCTTAATTCCCTGTCCCAAGGCTTGTATTTTTTAGGTTGTCTGCATTGTCATCAAGGCTAGCCAGCAATCAGTTTGGTAATGGGTATTGTATACATTAATCTATCTGTAAATTTCTGCTTTCTTTATGAACAGACGTTTATTGCCTTTCAACAGACTTGCTATGGTGCGTATTCATACCATTTTAATGCTAAACTATATACAGAAGTTTCTAAGATGTAATCTGTCATTGTTTTTCCTTTACAGTCATGTCTTCTTGGGGTTCACAAAGTGTGGCCAGTTTGTCCTCTCATACACTCACTCCTGTGACACAGATGACCACACACTGCAGATGATACACAGGTTTGTAAGGCATTTCATTTTATATACAGTAGTCATAAATTTTGATTCTATTGAATATTTTCAATAGAATACAAAAATTCAGTGTAAGTATAGCACCTGGAAGAATAAGAGGACAAGGAGCTGGGATATGAGGCTGTGGTGAAGGAATGGTGTATACTTTAGGTACAAAGCCAAATGTATATTCAACTGTAAGTGGTGCCTTGCATGTGATAAAATTGTGTAGATAAGAATGCTTAAATCAATGAAGTCATGAAAGTAAGCAATTGAGGAAGGTATGGGTTAGGAAAGAGTGAGACAAAGCTCTCTGTTCTTCACTTAAGATTTTTTGTTACCTGGTGTGGGTTTTTTTTTTTTTTTTAATTTTCCTTGACATTTAAGTTCTTTGAGGTTGTTTCAACTTCCACTTTCAGAGCATTCCACTTGTTGGCCACCTGTACAGGGTAAGAGCATTTCCTTGTGTTTCTTCAACTCTCTCTCTCTTTTTCTTTTTCAATTTTCCACCAGAATCCTCTAGTTCAATTGTCTCAAATGAGGCTGTTCATGTTCGCCTTGTCTATTCCCCCTTATTGTTTTGTAAGTAGTGACCATATTCATAACCCTTCTGCTCCTCTTTTTTTTTTTCCTCTGTAGTTGCAAGACTGAGAGGTGTGTACAGTATTCCAATACAGCTTGGATAAGACTTTTTACATTCCACTTGATGCCTATTTTTAGTTTTTTAATTTTGTGTGTAGCTAGGAACATGTTTTATTCAGGATTTGAATATTAATGCAAAATTTTGTTATTAGGGTTAGGAGGCACTGTGATAGTTTGTGAATACAATACAGTAGTAAGATTTAATTACTGTATATACAGTAGATGCCTTCGGATAAGATTTCAATTTCTATTTTTTATAATTCATTACAGATATAGACTGCACTGGTGGGTGTTTATTCCATATGCTCCATTGCGAAAAGTGGCCGAGGTAATGCTTTTTGGTGACCAGGATTTGCAAGAAGGCTTGTATGAAAATATCTTCATCTCTCTCTGTCAGTGGCCAAGAGATTTATCCAAAATTCTTGTGTATGGTTGTAGGTAAGAGTAATTTTGAGGCTTGCTTGAATGCTGAAAATTAGCAAGGCTGCGGCATATTTTGTTGTATTTATCAAAGACAGTTAATATATAAGGACCTTTGGTTCAACACACATTAGGTGCATTTCAAAGGTCATTAAGGTTGATAAAGAATGTAATGTGACACTCAATGTGTACATGTTTATGCACCATTATGAAAAACAAATTCTGGGGGTGTGATGCTCACTGAAGCAGTTCACATGACACAGGGTAGTGCTGCACTCTTTGTACCATGTTGTGACTTTGTGAAAAGTATAGTAGTTGCAGTGCCTTAACAAATATGATGACATGAATGACAGAGTATATTTGAACTAGATATGAAGTCTTAACTATGAGACATGGATGAATTTTTAGTTAGGAGTTATGGACATATGGAAAGTAGGAATAGTCGGAGAATAGAAAACTGATACAAGTGTGACATTATTATTATTATGGTAATAGGAGGCAAGACCTAAACTAAATTTTTTTTATGTGAAATATATTCCAAAGTAGAACCCTGTATGCTAAAGTAAGAAAAAACTCCCCAATCTTGTACAGTAAAGCTCTTTGTTAGCATATGATTCATTTTTGGCCTCCCATGACTGCTGGGAGATATCATTGAGCTATTGGTATCATATAAATCAAATCATTATTTAAACAGACACAAACAGTTTCAAGTATAGATATAGTGCCCAATAGGCTCAGGATTTGTACATGATTTTATTGACAGTCGAGAGATGGACCAATGAGCCAAAGCTGAACCCCTGCATGCATGATTAGGCGAGTACAAAACTTCAATAATCATGTGATGACCACTTTATGAGCAGAGGCATTTTTACCCAATTGCTGATCTACATAATACTACAAATGTAGTGTAATATATGTAATGGATGGTAAATTTAGTTTATTAAATTTACAATCTTATATTACTCTCCTTTATTTTAGGTAGATGCCTTCTCACCTCAAGAAAGTGGGAAGTAACAGGAAAATTAAGTCATGGGAGGGTACCAAGTTACAGAAATACCATCTGTAAAGAATTAATAATAACAGCTATACTCATTTTCTGATTATTCATACTTTGCATGTGTCCATAACCTCTCCTAACTAAAATTCATCCATGTCTCATTGTTAAGACTTCATAAACTAGTTTAACTATGCTGTCATTCATATCTTATTTGTTAAGGTACTACAACTACTACACTTTTTCCACTTCACACTTCTCATTCCTAATACTGTAAACACTACCAGAGTAGCATGTGTCAGTGAGTGTACATTTGAGTACTTCAGATTAATATTATTATATGTGTATAATATGTACTATAAAACTTTAGGCTTAAGGTTTCAGTGCAAGAAATTTATTCATAGTATGCATTTGCTATATTGTATGCACATAGTTGCTCACTTTTCTAAGTACCTAACAAAGCTAACCTTTCTTGTTAGCACAGCAAAAACCTGATGTTAATATCTGGTGCTCGGTAAACAATATATAGTTTGCAACTCCATTTATTTTGTTTGTACCTTTATTATAATATGCTCCCTTGTTTTCTAACACTACTATTTACAGTATGATCGAGGGTAGTGATGGAAGCAGTTCCCAAACTCGCAGATTGTTATATCACTATTACTGCTGTTCCTTCACTTGATAACTGCTCTGCCTGTTATCAGGTGGCCACTTCTTATGAAGAAGAAGGTAAATATACAAACTTGTTTTCTTGTGTAATGTAATGAGGATCTCTGTCTTTCACTTTTCTCTCTCTTTAAATTATCTAAGACTGGGTCATTATTTCCTGAATAAAAATATTCAGCAGAGTTCTACTGTAGACTTCAGTCCAATCCTCATGATTTGAGGCTTTGATCGCCTAGATACTACATACACATGAACGCTGTACTGGGTCCCTAGCAAACTCTGAGATCTTTCTGCTGCCACCACCTGTCCAACAGTTCTTAAACCTACTAATTGATTACGGGCTGGGTCAGTCAATTGCACATTAATTCCGAGAATGTGTATCCCCAATTGTAGTACTTGAAAAGGGAGCGATGAATTTATGTTAAGTGGGCATTACTCAATCACAAGGGGCTTATATATTGGAATAGAATAAGGAATGCTTGCACAGTTCACAGCGGCTTATCTTTATAAAGCAGATCATGGATGATTAGAATTTATTAATTACTTAAAAATAGACTATGAGGAAAATTCCACTAAACAACTTAAATCACTCGACAAGTATTTATTAAACAAAAGGATATGTATAGATATACCATAACACTCCCTATACTGAAAACTTCCTAACTTAGAGGCAATTAGAACACTGTGGACTAATACACTGTACAAAAATCACACGATAAGCACACTTTTATCTTAAATACCACAGCCCGGCCAGTTGTTCAGCCTTGCCTCTGGAAGGGGATCAGTACGAGTTGGGACATCCCCAGGGTGTCCAACTCGCACTGTTCTAAAACTCCCTCTAACCTCTGTGAAGCTGACCTGGGTTGATTGCCAAACCTATTTATCAAGGCTAACTCAATGTACTGGTCTCTTACGGTGACCAGATTCCTATTTCAAAACTTAAGTCAGGTTGATTATTCATTATAATAGTGAATGATACTCTGTATTTATAATTTCCATGTATTAATAGAAAAGATGATCGGTGCATATTTTCCAATAACTAGATCCCATATTCTCACTGAAGTCAAATGTCTCTTTGACAACATACGAGACTGAATCTTTTCTCTCAATCAATGTTAATCTAACGTGAGTTCTTAAAGAAGGTTAATTATTCATTATTGAGTATTACATTAATAATCCCATTTTTAAGGATTAACCCTTAGACCACGCATATGGGGGCCTGGTAGCGAAAAATATTTGAATTATGTAAAAATAATTTGAAATATTTAACAAATCTCCAACTTATTTGCTTCAGGGTCATGAAACTTTCATAAAAATATTTTCAGACATTGATTTTAGATGAATTTTTGAAAAATAAGAACATTTTGTTGATAAGGAGAACAGCTCCTAATAAGTGGAATTGAAGGATTATGCAGTAATAAAGAGATGCAAGCACCTGTCCTACACTCAATGAAGAACAATATTAGTAAGAAGTGTCCACAAAGTGGATATGCAGTTGGTGCCTTTATATCATTGCCGAGTAATATATAACACAAATAATGAATAACTATGTTAATATGATCTATTTTGTTATATGCCATATAAATACATTGTCCAATGTTAATAAATTTTACTTTCATCAGTGTCCCCAAAATATTTTTTAAGGGGATTTTTTTTTTCTAATTTGCTTATTATCTGATTTTGTTGTAACCTTTACATCCTGGAGAATGTATATGTTTACATAACTATGTGAAAATAGAATGAAATTGGTCAACAAATAAATCAGTCACAACTCGCAAAACTTGGGACTTAATATTTTTTGCTGATTTGTTCTGATTTCAAACTCTATTTTCTTTGTCTCTTTAGGTTGTTTTGATGGTTAGGGACCATATTAGGGTTTTTTCACTTATATCAAGTATGCCCTAAATATATCCCCTAAATCATTATAATTATTAGAATTATCCCTTTATTTTGTTTTTTTTTGGGGGGTTATTTTTTCTTGACTTCATTTCAACACACATTGACATACAACTTTCACATATTCGAGTATGAATGCCAAACAATGTTTATTAAAACATACAATTAAATTAACTAATTAAAACTACCTTTATTCATTGTTGATAACTTCAACTTCAATTATCTCTGGTTTCAGAGTTTCAACTTTGAGTGGCCTCTAAAATTCCAGTTTTTGACCGCTTCTCACTATTTTGACACATTGTGTGCTCAGCCGTCTGTTTTATAATCCCTTCAGAATGGATTTTTCATAAATGTTACACATTTGGAGTTATAATTTTTTTTGGTCTAAATTTGTCACGTATTTCAAATGCCCTATTGACGATTTTTTTTTACAGTAAACTATACTGAAAAAACATATTCTAATTTGATGAAAATAAAAATCACATGTTATTCTGAGAGAATAACAACATTAAATGAACATTAGGTGATCGTTCATATTTTTTATTCTAAATTGAAAATCTGAAGTTTTCAATATTCAATTTTAAATTTAATTTTGATTCTCTTGTTTTTCAAGTTACGCTGTGATCATTTAGACAAAGTTGGAGCATTTGCCTCGTTGATTATGCAACAAAAAATTGGAAAGTGTTTGGGCAAGTTTTAAAAACTTACGTTGAATTATTTTTTGTCAAATTATGTATGTATGTATTGCACGGTCTAAGGGTTAAGCACAAGGGATGGTGATGATGGTGACGTCCCGTTGCTCTGATACGGCTCACCACACATCTTTGCCAGCTTTATATGTAGCAATACTAGAATTTCAATCTCAGGCCGGTACTCCACATACGTTTTTGTTATATCTCTACTATTCCTTTGTAACTAGCTACAGGGAGGGTGAAAACTTTTTTTTTTTTCTAAGTGAAAGTGATTTGTGGGGGAGAGTTAATACTAGGCTATCACAATTAGATTTGGCGACCTTGCCTCGTCTCTAAGCCCTTAATCTTTTCATGCATGCTTTTCATGCTTTTCATAGAAGGCATATCCCACATTTTAGTAACTGCTATAGCCTTCTAAAACAGTTTAGACTGTTACAGTAATAGTACCTGTGATTCTTGTGATTGGTGACATGCCTGCAAGGATAAAAGGAAATGTTTTCGTATTCACAATTGATACCATATTTTCAGATCTGGCAGAGCGTTGGAATAGCTGTGTGCGATTTAGCTGTCTTAAACATGGCATTACAGTTCATACCAGTTTTGAAATGGTACCGCCTTTCCCAAAGTTCCTCCCTAATGTACAAATGAAAAGGAAGGGCTTTGTGGTGCTCAATGCTGGCAATTTTATTCATGTACTGAATGTTGACTTAGAAAATATGGAGAGAAAAATGAAAGAAGTTGAATCAGAAATTTTAGGTGTTAGACTAAATAGTATCAGTGAGGAGGAGAGAGAGGAAGAGGAGGAAAGTGATGATGATAGGGAACAAAATAAAGTGAAGAATAGTGCATCAGGTGGGCAGTATAGTCTACCAAACCTAAGATCTGGTAAAGAGTATAATATGGTAGACAGCTCTGGTAGTGATGTTGAACATGAGGCCGATGGTCAAAGCAGTTGTGAGGAGGAGGAAGGAACTCAGTTGGAAAAGTACCACACAAGTACTGGATCAGGAATAAGTGGACTGAAGATAACGCTGAATACTGGAGGAAGGTGTGGTTGTAATAGTTCAATGACCGACAGAGACAGAGAATGGGAAATTTTAATAGGAAATTTGCCTCCAAAAAGTGAAGTAAGGACTAGAAATGAAGACAGTAATAACATTCATGGTGATTGTGGAGGCAGTCAGAGTAGTAGTGCTGCTGATGGGCTGAGTATTTCTCATCTCTGTGACAATGAAAACTGTGATAACAAAAGTCATGGGAGTCTCAGTGGACTGCAAAACAATAATATTGTTTGTAATCTCACGCTCAAAGAATTTAAATTGCCTGATGATTCCCCTTATCATTTTTATGGTGATGAAGACTGCTTTAATGACAACGACTCTGATGACTCAACAAGGTGCTCCCACCTTAGTGAAGATTCACGTTTAGGCCGCTCTGATCTCAGGGACACAATAAACATTGGTGATAAATTTAGAGCAGGAGTTAATTGTTGTGGAAATAATATAATAGCTGATGATTTGCCCATTAATTCTGTGCATTCCCAACAAGGCAGAAGGGTACTTCGTAGCTCAAGTGAAAGTTCCTATGGTGAAAAAACTCCAACAAAGCAAGCTGAAAAGGAGTATGAATTCATTGATGAAATTACAGAGTCACGTCATGAAAAACTTAGTGTCTTTCGTCGCAGACGTCTTGCTGACAAGAAATATGAATTTTCCGATGAAAATATGGAAAATGTTCCTCAAAAGTATAGCAGCTATAGAAGCCAAGTCGTAGGTTACTAATGAGTCCATCACGTTCACCAAGATTTCGCTCAATGGGTGTTCCATTATCTGAGCTCTCAATAGAGTTGGGTGAATCATCGGGACTCCTCAGATCAGTATACGAAAAGCTTTTAAGTCCAAACTCTGGTAGTGGGTCTCCTAATGATGTTCTGCGACCAATCAACCAGAATATCACCAGCCCTGTCCTCTCACCTCGAGATGACCGATGGAGAGAAGAGATTGATCGATTGGAAAAGGTAAATTTAAAACTGTCAATATTATTTTACAATTTGCATGTACTGTACTGTACTGTTTTTCTAATCCACCTCCCATCTTATCAGGCCTTTAGGTATTTATTAGTTTCTACTGTAGTTATTCTGTCTTTTTGTCCAAGCCACTTCACTGTGTCAAAGACTTAGCAGTTCTCTTAATTATACTGTATAAAAAAAAGCCTTTTTCACTTAATATAAAATAATGCAACTTTATTTAATGTGTCCTTTCCTTTCTAACATTTTGTTGTTCCTTTTGCCTTGATGTAAATTTTTAAACAACCACTCTAAAAGAACAGATTTGTAAAGGAATTTTTAAATTTCTATGGTACAAAATAAATCCCTATGTACAGTATACTGTACAGTATAATGTCTGTACATTTAAATACCCTGATTTTATGAAAGTTTATTTTAATTAGTTTGCAGAATATAATAGATACAAATAAAGTATTATGTAGTTTAAGTATTATGTGGTCAAATGCGTGTGCATGGGAGAACCCAGTTTGCAGGTTGGAATCCGCCTCATGGCTCCTACTAATTTTCTAATACATTATTCATGTTACCGAAGACGTTGCTAAATACTCTAATGCAGTGATCTAATAAGCTTCCTAGCATTGTCTGGCCCATTTTTATATGCAGCAGATTTATTCAAGGGCCTATCTGTTGTCTCATTGTCTTGCCGTAGCTAATAATTTAATTTCTTGTAAAGCCTGGTACAGTGTACTTAAGACTTAATGGTGTTCATCTCAGTGGTCTGTTTCTTAACTAAAGAATATGAGTGTCTTGCACAAGGTTTAAATCTCAAAAAATTTACCAAATGTATGGCCAGAAACAAGCACTATTGTGCTTGTGCAAATACACAAGTGCTGTTTATTTTAGGTACTAAATAAAATATGTACAACCAAAATTGATGCATTTCAATTGAATGGCAAAAATTATAGTTAAATGGAAAACATACTTACAGGGCATGATTCATTCCAAAGCCATTTTACATCTAACATTGGTTACATCTAACATGATCATACTGTGTTTTTGCAAAGAACACCAGTTACCATTTCACCCTTAGCCAAATATGGTGAAAACTACCAAAATTTGATCTCTATGAAACAAATACTGCCATCCCTTACACCTGGAATGTGTTCCTGGAAGCAACAGATTAATGGGCCAGGATCACCAACATCAGCAAAAAGTATTGATCAAACTCTAAATACAGTCAAACATTTCTAAAAAAAATAATAATTATAATAACTTAATACAGTAATAGTAGGGAAAATGTGTGGCAACATTGTTTATAGCTACTCAGCATGTTGAGGGCTCTGATGGTGTGAGATCAGTGACTCATGAGTCATTGGACAGAGTGCATTTGTCTTAAGGGTCTGCACTTGGTCCTGTAGTAGCAATATATGTACTTTAAATAGTCTGTTTTACACCACCTACATTCAAGATGTCTTTATCTTCTAATTGCTTTTAAACGACAACTGAAAGCAGGCCATGCAAGAAAGGGTAATTACATGTAACAAGAGTCGTGCATGATGTTGCCTCCAGAGTGACATGAACTAATGTAGCTGCTGACTCACCTCTCAACCACAGCATAGCAGAAACATAAGACATCTGTGATGATACACTAGAAGGAACATCACTTTATGATGAGAGGTGTTTTGTATTGTTATTTATCTTGATGTATATATCAGATAAATTTAGTAACAACAGTGTTAATACTGTAATGTTGAACACCACACACTAGAAAATGAAGGGACGATGACGTTTCGGTCCGTCCTGACCCATTCTCACAATTGACTTCAGAATGGTCCAGGACGGACGGACCAAAACGTCGTCGACCCCTTCACTTTCTAGGTGTGGTGGTTTGTTTCAACAATATTCAGCCACGTTATTGTGACTCCTATCTGCAATACTGTAATGTTTGTATTTAATTTTATGCAATAGGAACCAATAAGTTTTCTTTCTGTAATTTTGGTCTTATAGTTATATATATTGATATAGTATATTGATATAGTATATATATATATATATAGTATATATAATATAATATATAATATATATATATATATATATATAACATAATGTTGTACCAGTAGCCAGAACGCAGTACTCAGCCTACTATGCATGGCCCGATTTGCCTAATAAGCCAAGTTTTCCTGAATTTATATATTTTTCATTTTTTCTAGGAATGATAAAGCTATCCATTTCATTATGTGAGTTAAGTTTTTCAAATTTGAGTTAAAACTATGTAGATATATGACCAAAACCTAACCAACCCTACCTAACCTAACCTATCTTAACCTACCTAACGAATACAACTAAGTCAATAATTTATGTTCTTAATATAATATAATAATAATCATTCAAATAAACTAATTGGAAACAATTTATTGAAAATAAAGAAAATCACTCGGCCTATTAGGCAAATCGGGCCTTGCATAGTAGGCCGAGAAGGGCATTCTGGCTACTAAGTACGACATATATATATATATATATATATATTATATATATATATATATATAATATATATATATATATTATATATATATATATATATATATATATATAATAACTGGTGGCACAATCATTGATGACATTTGACTCAAAAGTATGATGTACTTCTTTAAACATTAAGAGTTTTGTGATTTATGATCCAATTTTCATGAATTTTACATACTGTGTTCTTTGTATATAGCTCTACAATTTGCAATCGGCAATTTTTTTTTTATTTAGAATATATTTTGAGCTAGATTTTCAAAAGTGCAGTTTCTAAGCAAAATGATGGGTTGCATTAAACAATTTATTTCTCCATAAATAAACATTTCTACATAATTTACTCATTCAGACTGTTACTTGTCAAACATTCTTCTAGTTAAATTCAATATTTTTTAAGTCGGCTCAAGATTTTAGAATGTCAACAGGATCCCTTATCCATCTCCCATTTATTTATTATCTTTAACTGTATAGGTACTGTATTGAATTGTAGATGTGTGAACCCGCTCTTTAACGACAACTCTAATGCCATTATAAAAGTCAGATTTGCAAAACTATCCTATGCTTAGTTACTTTGTTGTGGATGGGGTGCACATCACTCAGGTTAGACAAGCCACTGAATGTGTGACCACATGGCTACAGCCTTGTCTTTTGCTATTGGCACCTCAACAAGCTAGTACCCAGTAGGCATAATATCTAAGAGTAATGTTAATTCAATGTTGAATTTAGTATTGCAATGTTTAACATTACTCGTGGATAGTTTCCTTCCACTAGTGGTAGCAATATCAGTGTAAGCTAGAACATGAGACATTTTATTTATGTTTTAGGATACATGTAATTTTATATACATAGTGTTTAGTAAATACTGTAGTTACTTTATAGTACAGTGCTGCATTTCTGAGTGCTATGTGATGGATACAGAGCACTCAGAAATGGCTACTTTGATACAGAGATGGAGAAAGCCATAGTGTCCATGTATTCACCTAGTTGTGCTTGTGGGTGGTTGAGCTCTGCTCTTTAGCCTGCCTCTCAACTGTTAATCAATCGACTTTTTTTTTTTAGTCGCATACAATGTGACAGTCGTTGGTCGACAAATGACTGAAGAGTTGACATCGTATATGATAACAAATGTTTGCAAAGGGTTTGCAGACACAGATAGATAGGAGGTGAATGTTGAATTCTCTCTGTCTGTCTAAACTTCCCTTTTAATATCTCTTCTTGCAAGGCTGCAGACCAATTATAAAAGTAAAGTACTGTATGTCATTAAATTCACTTGAAAGATTCTAGTTGTTTTCCATATCATTTATGTTGTATGTATGCTTACTGTATATTTAAATGTGCAGCTTAACTAACAAATTTGTTATTACCTGATGTGCATATAAAAACTCAAATTCCATTTATTTAATATTAGATGAGGGTACCTGCTAGTGTCCAGGTTTCTTTCTCGCTCTTCCTTCCTATTCTCCTTCCTGTTGTCTCACTCTCCCTCCCATTCTACCTTCTTGTTCCTCCTTCCATCCCTTCCATTCTCTTTCAGAACATGCATGTTCATGTCCATCAAGCATATATTGTAACCACAATATCCAACCTGTATACTGGGAGGGGGGTACCTGGAATTGCCAGAGGTGTGTGTGTGTGTGTGTGTGGTGTGTGTGTGTTTGTGTTGTGTGTGTGTGTGTGTACTCACCTAGTTGTGCTTGCGGGGGTTGAGCTCTGGCTCTTTGGTCCCGCCTCTCAACCGTCAATCAACAGGTGTACAGTTTCCTGAGCCTAATGGGCTCTATCATATCTACACTTGAAACTGTGTATGGAGTCAGCCTCCACCACATCGCTTCCTAATGCATTCCATTTGTCAACCACTCTGACACTAAAAAAGTTCTTTCTAATATCTCTGTGGCTCATTTGGGCACTCAGCTTCCACCTGTGTCCCCTAGTGCGTGTGCCCCTTGTGTTAACAGCCTGTCTTTATCAACCTGTCGATTCCCCTGAGAATCTTGAATGTGGTGATCATGTCCCCCCTAACTCTTCTGTCTTCCAACGAAGTGAGGTTTAATTCCTGCAGTCGCTCCTCGTAGCTCATACCTCTCAGCTCGGGTACTAGTCTGGTGGCAAACCTTTGAACCTTTCCAGTTTAGTCTTATGCTTGACTAGATAGGACTCCATGCTGGAGCCGCATACTCCAGGATTGGTCTGACATATGTGGTATATATGTTCTGAAAGATTCCTTACACAAGTTTCTAAAGGCCGTTCTTATGTTAGCCAACCTGGCATATGCTGCTGATGTTATCCTCTTGATATGAGCTTCAGGGGACAGGTCTGGCGTGATATCAACCCCCAGGTCTTTCTCTCTCTCTGACTCTTGAAGTATTTCATCTCCCAAATGATACCTTGTATCTGGTCTCCTGCTTCCTACCCCTATCTTCATTACATTACATTTGCTTGGGTTAAACTCTAACAGCCATTTGTTCGACCATTCCTGCAGCTTGTCCAGGTCTTCTTGAAGTCTCAAGCTGTCCTCCTCTGTCTTAATCCTTCTCATAATTTTTTTTTTTGTGTGTGTGTGTGTGTGTGTGTATACTCGCCTAGTTGTGTCTGCAGGATCGAGCATTGACTCTTGGATCCGCCTTTCGAGCATCGGTTGTCTACAGCAATGACTCCGGTCCTATTTCCCTTTCATACCTGTTTTTAAAATTATGAATAGTATTTGTTTCCACAACCTGTTCCTTAAGTGCATTCCATTTTCCCACTACTCTCATGCTAAAAGAAAACTTCCTAACATCCCTGTGACTCATCTGAGTTTCCAGCTTCCACCCATGTCCCCTTGTTCTGTTACTATTCCGTGTGAACATTTCGTCTATGTCCACTCTGTCAATCCCTCTGAGTATTTTATACGTTCCTATCATGTCTCCCCACTCCCTTCTTCTTTCTAGTGTCGTAAGGCACAGTTTCCTCAGGCGCTCTTCATACCCCATCCCTCGTAGCTCTGGACAAGTCTCGTTGCAAACCTCTGAACCTTTTCCAATTTCTTTATATGCTTCTTCAGATGAGGACTCCATGATGAGGCGGCATACTCTAAGACTGGCCTCGCGTAGGCAGTGTAAAGTGCCCTAAATGCCTCCTTACTTAGTTTCTGAATGATGTTCTAACTTTGTGCCAGTGTAGAGTACGCTGCTGTCGTTATTCTATTTATATGTGCCTCAGGAGATAGATTAGGTGTTGTGTGTGTGTGTCTGTCTGTCTCTGTCTCTCTGTCTCTCTATCGCTCTCTCTCTATCTATATATATATATATATATATATATATATATATTATATATATATATATCCCTTCTAGGTTTAAAAAAAATATATATATATATATTATATACATACATACATACACACACAGGTACATATTTCATCATGAAATTAACGCATGATGAAAAATGTGAGTGTCAGACCAGTGTCAGTGTGTGTGTGTATGTATGTATATATATATATATATATATATATATATATATATATATATATATATATATATATATATGAATGAATGTACTCACAAGCATTAATTATATTTACAGTATATTCATCTTTAAAACAGGCAGAACTGCAGAGATGGAGCTCACGAGAGAGTTTAGGATTGTACACACACAGCCCTGGATATGTTCAGAAGTCTTCTGAAAGAGCTTCCAATATAACGCCAAACAGTGTTTCAGATCTTACTCAGTCTTTGGTAAGTTCTGAGAATTTAGATCATTGTGTTTGTGTACTTATGAATCATAAAATATTTCAAATTGTCTTTTTCTTAAGGAGTTTATTATGTGGATGCTGATCCTCGGAATCATCAAAAGGTAACCGAAGGTACACTGTACGCACATAGTTTGTACATGTATTAATTAATTTTGTTGTATTCTTTTACATATACTCTATGTATTTGTTTCTGTGCACAATGAAAACATTTGTTTCCTACTGAATGCAGAGTAAAAAGTAGTTGAATTAAGTAATTTGGGATTTAATGAAATTTTCTATCAAGCATTCAGCTTTTTTCTCTTCACAAAACAAATTACTGTATTGTCGTAATCTCTTTCTTTGTTAGAGTTTTTTAATTCTTGTCCACATAATTTGTAAGTTGTGTGTGGTCTATCTTCTAATTCCACATTCCATAACATGGCATTTATTCACATTGGAATTGAATTCCATTTGCCACATGGCACTCCGAGTACTTATTTTATCTGTATCTACTTGAAGGACATGACAATCATCTAAATCTCCTATCTTCCCTATTAGCTTAGCATCATCAGCAAACATGTTCATATAATTCTGTACTCCTTCTAGTAGATTGAAATTGAAATAAGTTTATTGAGGTAAAATACACACAAAGGGATGAGGTAGCTCAAGCTATTCTCACCCCGTTCAGTACATCATGTTAATACATACATAGACACACATTCTGGTAGATTATTTATGTAAATGGTGAACTTGACTGGTGCAAGAACTGAACCGTGTGGTACTCCGCTAGTAACACTCATCCAGTCAGATACATTACCTGTGATTGCTGCCCTCATCTTTGTCAACATTTTTCATCCATTTTATTAGGTTCTGTCACCTCTCCAACATGTTACAATTTATAAAACAGCTTCTTGTGTGGGACTTTGTCAAAAGCCCTTTTTCTTTTTTTTAGATAAAAGAAAAAGTCATTCCACCCATCAATTTCCTGTAGAATCTCTTTGGCTCTCTCTTAAATATTAAGTGGATTTGTTAAACAGGATTGTCCTGTTTGAAAACAAATACTGTCTGTGCTATATCATTTCTCTCCAGGTATTCTATCTATTTAGTTTTAACTATTTTTACTAGTGTTTTGACTGCCATATTTGACAGTGATATGGGTTTGTAAATTAGAGGGTCTTCTCTGCTGCCTTTTTTGTATATTGGAACTATGTGTGCATTTTTCTATACTGTATATCTGCTAAGATTCTTGTACACAAAGATATCTGGAATATCAATTGAAGTGGAATGCTCAGCTCAGGTGCACATTTTCTCAAATCCCAAGGTGAAATGCCATCTGGTTCAACTGCTTTATTTCTTCCAAGCCCCTTGGGTAATTTTTCCACTTAATCTCAAGACTCCTCTATGTACTCCATGGTGGTGTCTGGAATTGGTGCACTCTGGTTCTCCGAAAGCCTCATTTTGCCCAAACACACTTTGGAACTGTTCATTTACTGTTTTGCTCATTCCCTTTTCATTCTCTGTGACTGTGTTCCCCCATTTTCAATCTCGGGATTTTATACTTTACATGCAGCTTGCTTTTAATGAATCCAAGTCTGACCTGTTGAGATTGAAATGTAGCCGAAGTGTGAGCAAATATATCCCAGTCAGACTGGCAGAAATTTTGCCTGACTAGACTTAAAGAAAATTAGTTGTCGGATGAAAATCTAATACTGTAGTATAGCCAATGTGAAATCTAACTTGGGCAAAAATGTACCTCAGATATGCAGATATCATACTTGCTGAGGCTGAGTTCTTTAAAGGGTTCACTGTCGTTACTTCCATTCATGGCATATATTGTATCATATTTTATCTAATTCTAATGTGGTGCCCCTCATCTTCATACACTGTATATGTATAAATACAGTATACTGTGTACAAAAATAGTAAACATTGGTACTCATCACATATATCATCTGCAACTTTGTTTCACTACTTCATTCCAAAATTATATATTCTGTATTATCCTAGTACAGTATTCGTATTTAATGGTGAATGATATTAAATATTGGGATAGTTTATTCATACAACACTCGCACATGTGGACCCATCATGTTGATTCATTCAGATTCTCTCTGGGTCCATATTCCACACGTGCATTCTTATCTCTCTAAGCCAGCAGTCGCCAATAGGTGGTCCTCGAGAAAAATCTGGACATTTGCATTTTTTATGTTTTATTATTAATCAAACAAAAATAATATTCTAAGAAATTCTTATATTCTGAAAGTTTTATTTTATTGGTGTATTGTATGTAACTGTATTTTCTTTAACTGTTATATTTAATAGCATCAAATAGTTTGACTTTAATAACTATCATTTTTTGTTTGGAATCAGATTCGAATGCAATAAACTTATATTGACTGAAAAAAATGCAAAGGAATATTTTGCATTTCTTTAGTACTACAAAAGATAGTGTAACTAATGTTAATACAGTAGTAACAATAATAATAATGTGTACGTCACTTAACTGTGAGCTGATTAATGATTCAGAGCCTCCACAGTCCTCGTCAGGCACCATTATTAAGAACAATCAAATTGGAGGCAGAGAGAAGGAAAATGTAAAGAAAATATTCAAACTACAGTACTTGAAATTGGATTTATTCAAGAACCTGGTAGTGAGCTGCGTCCATGGCTGCTTTGTGTTGTGTGTTCTTAGAGTTTACCCATTGATGCCATGAAACCTTCGAAACTCGCAAGATACTTGCTATCAAAATGCCCAGATTTAGCTAGTTAGCTTTAGTGGTTTGCAGGATTTAAAATTATGAATTTAGTGGTTCGTGAGGTTCGGAAGTTTGGCGACCATGCTCTAAGCAACTGATATTCAGTTAGGCATAATGTTGCCTGCAACTCATTTTTTTTATGTACTAAATATTCAGTATCCTGTCCAGAAAATAGTTAATGAAACTGGATGCACTTGAATAAAACCACTGTATTCCTTATTGCCATGACACTACACACTCTCGGAACATCCATTAATATTAGGGGGTGGTCACAGCATGTATTTTTCTGGATAATCTTTAACCGTAAAAATATTTCATTATTTCAATCTCAATAACACCATTTCCCACCCTTTCTTTCATATATTATTTCACTCTTCCCTTCCAAGATACTGGTTGTTTAATTGGTACAGTACACATTCTTCACTAATCCAAAATAAAAAGATAATGTGTATTTTCGAACCTAATTATTTCTTGTGTTATGTATTCTGTACTCGGTAGTATATGGTGTCATTATCATTTTGTTTTTACACTATAGCACTGCTAAGTGTGTGTGTGCTTTATAACTTACAAAACATGTTATTAAATTTTATTTTATTTTCCAGAGCTTGAATTGTGTTGTTGACTTCAACCGACGATACATTGAAGTTGACGATGAGCTGGTTTCTATCATTACAGACATAGAAGGTAGGAGTATCTCTAGATGTTTGAAAATATCTGTATACAGAAACTCTTATTATTAGAATATTTTAATTATTTTTGTTAATAGCTATTTGTGGATGCTATTACTATATTAATCATGCATCACTAGCCAGATGTCACAGTTGAAATGATCATCACCTTCACACACAGAGATCACACTAATGTGATGCATCATCACCTTGTTTCCTTGTGAGGTGTGTGTTGACTATCTACCTACATTTCTCTCAATGACTGTCGGTGGAAACAAGCCACTCTTCCAGTCAGTTGGTGGCATTGGTGTCTGCACCTTTACCCAAATTGCTGTCCCAGCTTTCCTATCTTCCCCCTCGGCATTGGATGACCTGATCAAGGATAATTATCAGACAGCTTGGGGGGACTCACCAGGGATACATGACCCCATTACATGAAATGCAACACACAATAAGGTACCCTGGCAGACCCAGGAGTCTGACCAACCCTACTGAAAGTCGACAAACAATCCAGCTGGGACAGCCCCATCATAGACATATAAGTCACAGCTTTACTGGAGGCAACAGCAATCCCTACTGATGTTACAGCTGTCCATGCTCCCTATACAAGGGATTTCTTTTTGGCAGCTTCTGTCTGTGAGGGGTACATGTCTTGACTCACAGCAGGTCATTATTGCAGATGCCTTGCACCTTGCTGTCCCAATCCAGTCTATTTGTGGCAAGGTAGATGCAGATGAATATGGATTGCATGGCCTGCACTGCAGAAATCGGGGGCAATGGCACATAGGACATGTTGAGGTCAACATCATCATTAAGAGGTGCCTCACATCTGCACAACCCTACTGAAAGGTTGGGCAGAGAGCGGCACGCTCTTTGTCCAGCAGAGAGAAAACCCCGTAATCTAATGAACCATAACTCTATTACCCTCACTGGTAGACCAGATGGAATCACAGTCAGCCTATGGAGAAATGGCAAACAAGTGATGTGGGACTATACGTGTGTATCCACTTTGGCAGCCACATACATCACTCTCTCAGTTGGTCAAGGAGCAACAGCTGCCACTCACAGAGAGAGAGAGAGAGAGAAAGCAAACAAATACAGGGAAACAGGGAAATAGATCACTGGTTGAATTTTGTTCTTATAGAATCTGAGACCCGTGGTCCATGGGGAGTGTGTGCAAGGAGGTTGTCCCCTGTGGCATAGTGGTAAAAAACTCGTCTGGTGTTTCGCGGGTTCGTATCCAGGCCGGAGAGGATTTACTGGGCGCTAATCCTTGACTGTAGCCTCTGTTTACCAAACAGTGAAAGGGGTACCTGGTTGTTAAACAATTTGGCAGGTCATATTTCGGCGAATATTTATTAAGGATTAAGGACTTGCCCAAAATGTTATACATGCTAGTGGTTGTTCAAGAATGTAAGAACTCGTTCTTACAATAAGAGACCCAAGAGTGGCACACTTCCTTTTCCAGTGCCTCAATCGCTCAATGAATTTCCAGCGTGATCCAGAGAGGAAATGCCTACTGCATCCTCGGTTCCTGCCCTGCATCGGAGTTTGAAGAAATATACAGCCTTTAGGAAATAAATTTCCTTTTGTTTCCACTTAATGCTCACATTTTGTACCCAATCGTCTATGTAACTGTGTAATCTTGTAAAATAAAGTGCATGATAATACTAATACGGTAATAACAATAAATTGGTGGTAGGAGAAGCAAATTCATAAATGTATGTGGAGTCAAACTGAAATTTTTTCTCTGAAACCAGCACTGTTGATGGGGAGACCCATGGCAGCCTGGGTTAAAATCCTGAGGGGTCATAGGGTTCAGGTGATGTATATATTTAAATATTTAAAATTTTATTTGAAATGGTTATTATTTGTTGAGGGCTTTTCTGTGTATTGTACTCACTATTGTTAATTTTTGTAACAGATGATGAGCTAGGGACAGCCACTGGCTATCATAATGCATTGCCCCTTGAAGTGCATGGTTCAGGCTACACCCAGATGCATATGATCTCCAATTCAAAGGCGGAAAAATTGGTTAGTGTTTTCCTTCTTAATCATATGCATAATTTATGAGTGTGTATAGTGTTTTTTATAGAAAGTAGATTAGTTTGATTTAGATCATCAAGAAGAGCTGCTGTTGATAAATTAAAATTTAATTTAATTTTAGGACTCTCTCCTTGGCCACATTCAAATAATAATTACAATTAATGATTATCTATCTTGTTTTAATATAAACTGTAGTAAACTCAGTTATGCATATTCTCCATTTAATTCATTATTTGCAAAAGTACATTTTATAGTTTGTATATTTGACATTATTGTGTATACTCTACTAGAATTGGTAATCTAGACTATTGAGAGTTCACTGGATAGTATTTTATACAATAACTTCTAACTGCCTCTTTTTCAAGTATCATGTGGTTTGTCTGGTTTACTAGTTTTTTAACTACTCTGCCTAACTAGTTTTCATTACATTTATTAAGGGTGTTCTTTCTGAGTTTAAGCTATTCAGTCTCTCTTAGGATCTATCCCTGCTCTCACTTGGGCATAGCATAGAAACAGCCAGGTCAGTGTGACCTTCTCATTTTCAATGTAGCAAGGTTGTTTACAAGTTGTCCACACCAGGCCAGAAGTAAGTGAAGGAAGACACTGGAAAATTCTCAATTCAGTCCAGAACAATCTCCAGAAAGTTCATTCATCTTCACTCAAACACCATGTCTAAATAATAATTGTTTGAATAGATTGTTGAATATTGCTCAGCTTATTTCAAATTTTACTGCTTGGTTGCTACCTCAACCCATCACTAGATGACAGCACTAATACACTATATTAAATAAAGAAGTTGGGTAAATCTGCACCCCATTTATTTTTTTTTGGCTCTGCAGAGTAAATTTTAATCACCTTTTCATCCTGAGATAGTTTCTTGTTGGCCTTTGCTTTAAAATGGGTGAAAATGTATTTTTTCAACTGCTTTGTGTCACTTGAGCTTTTGCCTTTCAGATTTGCAGTTACCTTCTCTTTGATGGATTGTTGGTTCTGCGACTTTCCTCCTTAATAAAACCTGGCTTTTCACAATTCCTTTAGATTTTGTCCCACACCAATGCAGTTAGTATTAGTGATTCATATTTAAGTTCTTTTGGTTTCCACATTGCTTTGCTTGTGTGAAGGATTCTTTTGCTCCCACCTGGACTTTATTGTTTTGTTTTGTGATTATTTGCTTTTAGTTGCAGGCATGCTGATGTACATTCTTGTTTCTGTTTGACAGGATTGTTAGAACATGCTGAGAACATATTTTCAACCAGGTCATTTTCAACTGTACATTTAGGTGTGATTTCTTGTGACTTGCCAAGGGTTTTACCTAGCTATTGCTCTCTTACATGATTGAGCATGGCATTGTCACTTGGCATTGAACCTGAGTCAGCTTGGTGCAGCTTCAGTGGGTTATTCATATTGACTCTAAAATTCCTCATGTTGGGTACAGTGTCTTGTCATGTTTGGGTGGCATTCCTGCTTGAGTCACAGGCTCATCAGTTGGATTATGAAGCTGTATGCTCACTCATTGAAATATAAATGCTGGCAGTTCCAATTCTTTGCTATACAGTACTGTACAGTATTGAGTTTGTTGATTCCTCTATTTTTCTCAGCTGCGTCCAAGTGAATTAAGACAACTAAGAGTATAGGCACTGGAGGTTGACCATCCATTTCTCATGCTAAGTGAAACTATTTAGCAGGAAGCTATCAAGAACACAGTGGTGCCTGAGGAATGGCCAGTCTTAGCCAAGAAACTTTGTACCCTTTCATGCTAGATTCATCCAAAACGGAATCTTGCACTAGGCATAATGATCAATACCATTCGACTGTTGCTGAATCTTACTCTCAAAGAAGGATAAGGCAAATTCCTGAAAGAGGAATTCCACTGGATTTGCTTATAGATCGTGTAATACTGTATTGCCAAGAGGAAGGGTAAGAAAATCTAGAGATAGCAGTAAACATTAAGGTCTTTAGACATCATAATAGATGGGAAATCATGTTCTGTTAACACTTGATCATTCTGGCTCTGCCTCACTCAGCAATTTCTAAAATATATAACTCTTCTAAAATAAAATTTCTAAAATAAAAAAAAGTATGTTCGTAAAACTTTATGTTTTCAAAGATTTTTGTGGCTCGAACCATAAATTTGGTGTCAAAATGTTTGCAAATGAAATACAGGCGGCAAAAAAGTATGTTTATATAGATCTTGCATGATGGCACTGACTATACAAATGGTTATGAACATTTTAATATTCCTCATTTTTTAACACTTCCGCGCACCGGGCGCGCGACCTCTCCACTATCCCAAAGTGCACTGAGCGTTTCACGGGAGCGCGCGGAATTTCTGAAATGTGTATACTCTGTTCAACTTTGTCACTTTAATTTTCGTCATACGATATTCAATTTGGTATCTATGTGTTCGCAATAGAATTCTCTACAGGACTAGATGCATATAAACTCCAAAAGCCCTGCATACCATCCGCAACTAACAGAGAAAGTGAGAGAAAGTTACCCGGGAGCGCGCAAGAGTGATAAAATGTTTACACTCTTTTCAGTTTTGTCAACTCAATTCTCGTCCTAGGTCTTTCATTTTGGTATCAATGAGTTCGCAGTAGAATTCCCAACAGGCCTATATGCATATAATATAAAAAACAGCAGCGATCTCCACCCGCCGACATGATGAAAACAGGTCGCGGTTACAAGAAAGAGAGCGCTGCGCCATCCCAAGGCGCTTCTCATTCTGAAAAGTATATATTCTTTTGAACTTTGTCATCTCAATTCTCATCCTAGGTTTTTCAATTTGGTATCAATGTGTTCGCAATAGAATTCTCTACAGGACTAAATGCATATAAACTCCAAAAGCCCGGCTTACCATCCGCAACTAACAGAGAAAGTGAGAGAAAGTTACCCGGGAGCGCACAAGAGCAATAAAATGTGTACACTCTTCACTTTGGACATCTCAATTCTCGTCTTAAGTCTTTCATTTTGGTATCATTGTGTTTGCAATAGAATTCCCTACAGGAGCATGCAAATATAAAGCCCAAAAGCCCTGCGTACCATCCACAACAAGCACGGAAAGTGACAGAGAGTTACCCCCTTGAGCGCTAATAAAGACCAATAAAATGGGTATTCTGTTTTCAACTTTGTTACCTCAATTCTGGTCCTAGGACTTTCATTTGGGTATCAATGTATTCGCAATGAAATTCCCTACAAGTGTATATGCATAGAATGTCCAAAACCAGAGCAAGACCGTCCCGAAAACGCCACTAAAGTTGCCGCACGGAGGACTCGATGCTGAGTCCTCGCCGGACTTGCCCCTGTTTTACGGAGGACTCAATGCTGAGTTCTCGCCGGGCGAAAGTGTTAATCTAAACAATAAAAAAATATGAAAATGTGTTCACATGATTGATGTATATAGCTATTAAAAGAACACAACTTTCGTATTTTTTCCATCAGATAATTTGCAGAGCATAGAGAAAAATTCCCATGGCCAAAGAAATAGTCAAGTGATAGGGTGGTGGGCAGAGATTACCTCTAGCAGGTCCCGTGATAAGTGCTACCTGCACAGTGCTACAAATACACGAGTGTTTAAAGAGTTTCATCATGAAAGTTAAAAAAGAATGGTTATGGAAGTAATTTTTGGAAATTCAGAGTAAATTAAATGTTTTAGCATCATCTGCATATTTATGGTTAATTATCAGTAACACTAACATGCTTCATAGGAATGTTAATGTTAATTGACATTTGAAAAGCTAATAATGTCACAGGTGAATACACAGTTCCAAATGAGTGACTTATAGTTCACACTGAGTTCGTCTTGTTCTTGACTGATTGGTTCCTACACTTGACACTGTAATTGACACTCAAAAATGCTGTCTTTGGTGACACTTCAGCCTATGTGATAAACATAGGTATCCTGAACATGAGACCCGGAAAAATATGGCATGCACAGTCATACATGTATATACCTTTCGATGATTCCGAGGATCAACGTCCTCATGGCCCGGTCTCTGATCAGGCTTCTGGTTAATGGTCTGGTCAGTCAAGCTGCTTGCAGCCTGATGTATCAGTCGGGAGCTTCCCTTCTCCGAAACAAGTACATGAATATCCGATACATGCTACCTCAGCAGATAATCTTGGTATATATATATTTTTTAAATCTCTCTTTTTAGCTTCCATGGGAAATTTTCCATAGCTGTTTGCTCATTCGAAGCTAGGTCCACAGCCTTCAGTCTTGAGACTCATACTGGCTACTGTAGGTGTAAGGTCACCAAGTTTCACTGGGGTAAAGCATGTGTTCTGCTTTAGCAACATTAAAGCATCACGGGATCCCGTGGTTCAAAACTGGACTGGTATTATAGTTAATAGATACATTTGGTCCTCCTCATTGTGGGTTTCTTGATGAAGGGCTTGAATATTGTTCATTTACCTAACACAATACTAAACATTACTGTACACAAACTTGGCTGAGGTAGGAGAGTGAATGGTGTTAGTGAGTGAGTGAGTGTTGGGAGTAGGTTGTGGGTGTCGGGCATAAAGGAGAGTTTCAGAAACAGTCAAAGATGCTAGTAGTGGGTGTGTGGATTCTGTGAGATAGTGTTGCAATGTGTAGTGGCTCTTGTGCGTCGTTAGTGATCCACAATCACACATGATTAGATCAGGATAGGATCGTGTTAACCCCATAGGTGCGGAGAGCTCAGAGGGTTGGTGATGGAAGGAAGGTGGGACATGTCGATGTTGGGCGAGTGTGGGGGTGGGTGTCGGACCAACTAAGCTGTAGTGGATACGTGGGCCTGTTAACCATTCCAAGCAACAGCCTGTTGGACAAAGCTCTTCACAAGTCAAGCCTGGCCCCAAGTTGGGCCTGGGGAGTAGAACTACTATTAGAACTCCCATCCAGGTATAATCCAGGTGTGGGTGTTGGGTAGGAGTGGTTTGTCGATGTCGGGTGGAAGTGGGATGGGAGTGTGGTATTGGGTGGGAATGTGGTGTCGGGGGGAAGTGGTGTAGGAGTGTCGAGTGGGGTGTCGGTATTGGGAAGGGGTTGTGGCTGTAGGGAGTGGGGTGTGGGTGTCAGGTTGCTGAGAAGATGGCGATGTTGTCAAGTGTGGTGGCTCATGCTTGAGCATAAGTTGCCATATTTCGTTAAGTAACATGATGAAAGATTCGCAGTAACCCAAGTTGGCTTTAGATTATAGAGACCCAAGTTTGTTTATGGTTTTTGTCCAGTGGAAGTTGCTGTAACCCAAAACCCCATTTAGGTTAAAATGACTTGAAAAAAAGGGTAAAAAACTCAAACTTGAAATCTTGCTGATTAAATGGGTTTTTGGGTTGCCAGACTGTGTATTATGGAGTGCTTACTGTACTTAGGTGTGTGGTAAAAATAAAGAATGTAAGTAAAATAAAATGTACAAGACACAGTCAGATCTCATTATAGAAGGAAATTAACATGTAGAAAACCTGGGAATAATGAAAGTCAACCAATTTTTAGTGAGAATAACTATAAGCAAATACAGCATCACCAAAGGAAACATTAGGATGGATTATGAGAATCTTCAAATCCAGACATTCCACTACAATGCTGCTCCTATTCAAATTACAGTGCTTTTATGCCGTGAGTACTGCTCACTACTTGCTTTCCCTTTCAAAACGGAAGAGCTTTCTGAAATAGAGGGAATACAGAGAAAATATATAACATACACAATCACATAGCAGCCCATCCTCCTAAGGTTTCCCTATGTCAAGAACACCGTCGTACGAAAGTGTCCTCTTCTAACCTACCAGAGAACTACCTTTAGAATTTTGTGTAAGGAATTGTTCAGGACTCTGTATACCACTTATGTCAGACCAATCCTGGAATATGCAGCTTCAGCCTGGAGTCCATACCTAGTTAAACACAAGACAAAGTTAGAGAAGATTCAGCGGTATGCCACCCGGCTCGTCCCGGAACTGAGAGGAATGAGCTACAAGGAAAGGCTAAAGAAGTTGAACCTCACGTCCCTGGAAAGCCTCACCAGCCTCACCAGTTTATAGTGGATATGTGGGACTGCAGGCTGCTAGAAGCAGCAGCAGCAGCCTGTTGAACCAAGTTTTCACAAGTCAAGCTTAACTTCAGGTTGGGCTTGGGGAGTAGAACAACTCCCAGAATCCATTTTGGGTATATTCCAGATCAACAAGGAAACAGTACACATCTATGTATAAAAATTAGTCCTGAATTAATTTTTGCCTGCAACTTTACTAATATTTCTAAAATTCCTTGACAAGTATGCTTATTTGTCATATCATTGATTTTCTATACTTTTGGAACATCTGTAATCTGATATTGAGTTTCTCATGCAATTTTTATATTATATTATATAATTAAATTGTTTTGATTCAATTTTTCTCTTAATTTGCTGCTGTGCAGAAAAAAATTATACAATTGTAGTAGATTTGCATGCAAAAAGGACAAATACAGGATAGTACTGCATTTAGTTCTTTTCTGGTTATGTACACATCAAGAGGGAGGTGGGCGAAGAAGTCATTGGGCTCCACACATGGATATGCAATTTGCTGGCTTGTCATGCAGGAATTATGGGCTCTGATGTTCAAGTTAGATTATTTTTTGGTTCCATTTTTCACTTCAGCTTACACAATGTGTGGAATAGCTACAGGTATCTATGAAATCCTAATTTACAAAAACAGTGATTGAGTACTATATACAGTATAGGCTTACAATGTAATATGTATACTTATATTGCATGTAAATCCATTCTTAGTACAGCTCAAAAAAAGTATCTTGCAACAAAGTTTTTTGCTACTATCCTGTGTGGGGACGTTGTCCAGAAAAGATTCAAACACTGGTGGAAATGATCAAATTATTGGATGATGATAGTATCAGGCGACTAGTACACGATAACCTCATCACATATTAATTAAGCAAATAGAAATAATAGTTGAATCTTTTCATTGTTCTTGGTTATTTTTATTACATCAATATAGATGTATCATAACCATATTTAATTTTTATAATAACTGGCCAGTAACTAATGTTGATATACAATGATAACTGCAGTACCCTGGAAATTGGCATATGATAACTGCACTTTAAGGGTATCTACACACAGAGCACAGCAGCTCTTGTAAGAAATATAAGATACCAGTATAGAAAAAAAACACCAAAGAAAATATCCTTCAAAAATCCAGATTTTCCACTCTCCCTCCAAAAAATCAGACCTTTAATTATTGGTTGTATTTATGGAATGAGCAGGGTTTTTCTTATTAGATATGTAATACAAAATGCGCCTTCAAAATTTAGTTTTTTGGCTGCTCTTTAATCCAATGTGGGGATAAGGCTAAAAATAGGTGTCGCAGCCAAAGGGTTAAGAGGTCAGGCCCCCTTAACTTGGTCTTACTTCTTCTTGCAGGTTACTAACGAGGGAAGTGCACCTGTTGATTCGGACAGCTGGTGACTTCAGGATTGCTGTAAGTTAACTTGATGTGGTGTGGCTTAGCTAAGCACTCTAATCTCTGGCCTGGAGAATAGGAGGCATCCACCACTTAACATAGCCAGAACGAGAATGTATTCTCTTGTGGGTGCGACTCCCTGAGAAAGTTCCAACAGTTTTTCTGGCTTTTCCAAGGTCCAATCAGAACAAAGAATTTTAACCTAGGTGTCATTTCTTTTTGACACGTTGGCAACATTGTGGGCACCTCCAAATCTGGCAACAGTGTGTGTGACCACAGGCAAAAAGGTTTCTGGCCACATGGGTAGAATATCATCTCTCTCTCATGATTAAGGCTAGCCCAGAAAGGATTCTCATTCATTCTCAGAAAATTTATTAGGGTGACTTGTTACCCATAGCCATTCATTGTATTATTGTTGCCAATAGTGGGGCACTGGTTTGATAGCTGGCAGGCCATGCTCAAATCATTCTCGGAGGATGTTATCCTCAATTGCTGTATTCAGAGTACCTTCCTTTTTTATTGATGGGTTCTAGAGTCCTTGATCTGATGTACTTAGTCTAACCCTCAGGACCAGAAGGATGCTGGTTGAGTCCCAATTATGGGTGTCCTTTGTGGTTGTGTCTCCCATATGCACTGGAGAAGATGTTGATGTTGGCAGACGCTCCTGTTAGGGCCATTGACTTCCTCACTGCTCGAGTTGAGATTACTACTACTTTTCCCACTGGTCTTGGGTGGGTTGCTACCCCATCTCTTGTTCACTGTCGGGGCATGGATGGATGAGTCAGTCTGGATTCCATTTGACCTTTTGTTGGCTTTTGCACATAAGCCTAATGGTATACTCATACCCTATTTAATGCCACTCTGCACTGATTTATCTAAAAATATATATAGAATTTTTTTTACAGTAATATCGAGTGTGTGCATGTGCAAATTTGAATGGGTGGGTGGGTAGAAGTTTGGTTAGTGTGTCATGTTGGTGGATATGAAGAGTAATGGGATTGTAATTGACTGTACTGCCTTTTCCTTAATATTAAATTGTACCTATTCACTGTACCATTCTAGTATGAATGTAATTTTTATAGGTCTACCCACAAGCAAGTTTACAATACCTATACTCCATAAATAAGATAATCAATTGTGTGTTCTGTCTTAGTGTAGATTACTGTAGTCTTATCTAATATCATTCAACTGGAAGAATCGTTTGTAAGCAAGGTGATATTCCCATGGGCATACTTGGTCTGGAGACGAGATTGAAAAAAGAGAAGGTGGAGGTGTTGCTGTGTTAGTGAAAGAGAATGCAAATATAAAAGAAATAATTCTTGACAACTCATGGGATGTGAACATTGTTGCACTTGAGATATTCAGCCAGAAAGATGAAATAGTACTCATTAGTGCCTACAATCCACCACTAAACAGCATGTGGACAAAGGAAGAAATATTTGACAAACAATACTAGAACAGAAGATTTCTGGACTGACACATTCCTCTTCCAGGAGGCATTCATATATCATCATGTTAACCAACAAGAATGAGGGAAGGGGGCATTTCATCAATGCTAGACAATATATTTACCAGGAACGAGGAAGAGATACTGTAGATCTTTGATATACAGTACCTATCGAAAATAGGTAAGGGTAACCATGTACTCTTAGAAGTGAAATATGCAATACAATATGCTGTACCATAGAAAATAATGGACAAAAGAAGATTACAGAGAAACTCATATTTAAGATAGGACGATATGGGAGTCTTAAGAGAATTCTTTATTGGGATTGACTGAAATTTGTTGTTGTTAAGTAAGGAAATGTATGCAAATTTTTGCGAAATAATGAGGAAGGCACCCTAACATTTATACAAAAAAATGAGATGGGAATATAGACGACAATGATTAGTTTAATAGAAATATGGGAGGGAGCCTGAGAACAAAAGAAAATAAATTAAATCAATATACGGGTAGTAAGAAACCAACCCACAAACATACTAATACTACAAACAAGCAAGAAGACAACTACTGGACACCACAGTCAGAAGACAGAAAGAAACTGTGAAGAGAATAGCAGACAAATATAAAAAAAGCTTTACTCTATAAATTCATAAGAAGCAAATTAGAAGTGAAAGACAAAATTCTGTCTTTCTGGGAGGTAGACTCGGAGACTGGAAAGGAAGTTTATGTAACAGTAACAAACAGTTGCAAAATGTGTTCATGCAAGATGAGATTTTCAGCAAACAAGTTAAGATATTGTCTCAAACATAAATTAGAGCAAAATATATAGAAGTGTCTTGAGAAGTAGAAAAACTGCTCAGGGAACTAGAAAGAAAGAACTAGACTTGGGTACTAAAGGAATATGCTTCCAAGATTAGTGCCCTACTTCAGATTATCATATAAACATCCTTACAAACGGGATCCTAGCTGACAAATGGAAAAAGCCAAACATAGTTTCAATCTTTAAGAATGAAAAAGAGAAGACACACTAAACTATAGAACTGTATCATTGACAAGTGTGGGAGTAAATGCACTAGAAATTTTATTTAAACCAAATGGACAGGGTACCTGGAAAGTAATAACATAACAGACAAATAGTCTAGTTTTCAAATGAGAACATTTTATGTAACAAATCTACTTAGTTTCTATGATAGAGTTGGAGCAGTATTGTAAGAAAGAAAGGATTGGGCTGATTGCATATACCTGAACTTAAAAAGCTTTAACAGAGCCCCACTCAAGAGACATCTAGAAGTTAGAACACACTGGAGGGGGTGATAAGCAGACTTCAAAATTGGCCAAAGGAACCTTACCTTGCGATGATTTCGGAGCTTAGTGTCCCCGTGGCCCGGTCTTTGACCAGGCCTCCTAGTGGAAGGTCACTGGAACTCCTTGGAAGAAGACTACTCTGAAATTTCATAGTTTTTTAGAGACAGATGGAAACAAAATAGAACAGATAGGTGAGGGGGGAACAGCCATACAAACACTGCATACACTGCAAGTGTATGGGAGGGAAATGGAGAAATGTATAAGATTGAACACCAAGTCAGGCATTCTTGCATCAAACACGTGCATGCTATACTCTCCAATATCGCAGAAACTACCACGCTTCCCAACATTATTACTACTGACTACTAAAATTGAATGAATCGGTGCCAACACTACAACACACCGACTCCTAGAAAAGCGAGTACCAGTAGCACGAGTGTGACTTAATATGGAGCTAAACTTCGGTACTGGAAATACACCCGAGACATCTTAATGAGTAGATATAGTCCACTTCACAAGGTAGGTAGCTGCACAAACCCCCCACATTGTATTGGTCTTTGAAAATGAAAGGAAAAGATATGAAAATGATTGGGTGGGTTATAATAACCTAGAGAAAAACGCTACCTAGGTTACCTTCAACGTGAAGGCTTACCTTACCTAACCTAATGCTTACCTTACCTAATGCTAAGTTAGAAATATAAAATATAAATAACTGAATAATCCATTTTGTCGCTTTAAATGGTGGAACAGGGGTACCTCGGTTTACGAATTTAATCTGTTGGTTAATGTTCCATCTCCAACCATCTGTTAGAGATTGTTCGTAATCCGAAAATTCGTGAACCGAAGCAAATTTTATACCTAATTCACCCAAATCTTCACTACAAAAGTATGTACAAGTTATTATTTACCTTTACTGATGACTCCTGTTGGCATATAGAAGTGGGGGAGGGGGGGGGGGAGGAGAGGTGTTATTGTTTGGAAGGGGGAGTCCCCTTCCATTATAACATCATGCAGTGAGGACTTCTCTGAGGTGCACTCTCTGGCACATTTTGCCTGCATACCACTAGGACCTGCTTCTGGCTCACTGCATTATTTTCTCATTTTTTTCTTGATTATTTTTCCCCTTCTTTTTAACACTTGTCTGTCATGAGACATCACATTGTCATTAATAAGATCAATGCAATGGCCTGCTAAAACTTTATCTGGGTAATTCTTTTCAGCAAAACTTTGCAGTTCTTTCCATACTGCACACAATTCCTTAATGAGGAAGGGACATCCTCTACTGCCTCCTCCTCGTCCTTCCCTGAAGATTTGTTATACTGCCTCGCTAGTTCAAAAACACGGTACCATTTTCATGAATGATCTCTTCTTTTTCCTCTATGGTCATTCTCACATGTGTTTTCTTGCTTTGAACCTTACCACTAGCTTTCTTGGGACCCATGGCCAGATATATAATAAAAACTTTTATATTCAAATAGCCAAAAATCCTGGAAAACTGTAAATCCTTGCAAAGAATTCAGGCAGGATAGTTACTAGGCGGGAGGTACTTGGAAACTGAGGCGCGATCGCCTTGCCATTACACGCTAGGTCGGCCATACGCGTATCAACAAACTCGTATCCCGAGGTAAAGTTGATAACCCAATTCAAGTTTTCTGAAGAAATCGGGCTCGTATGCCGAAACGTTTGTAAAGAGGGGCATTCGTAAACCGTGATACCACTTTACTTCAAAATCACCAGTTGTATTGAAAATGGAGCAGACCTCCTTAGTCATATCCATACCTTTTCTCATCACCAGTAAAAGGTGGCATGATTGGCACTTCAGCATTTTCTTGTGCTTTGCCAATATCCGTTCCTCTTGGTGGCAATACACATGTTATTTTTGGGGTTCATTGAGTGCTGCCTTACACCCAACACCATAGCTTCTTGTAGGTTAGTTCCTTTAGAGCCTGTCACTTGGGTTTGTTTTAGAGGTGTGTTCTGATTATATTACCAAGGTAAATCATGCATATTTTCATCTTCGTCCCTCTTGTGCTATTTTTGGGGTCTTCTTGGTCTTGGACTTGGCTCTTGAATTTTTTTGCATCTCCTTGTCTTGAGTTTTCCCTTTAATGGACAATTCAGATAAAGCTTTATTTCTTCTTGTGCTGACCAGTTGCAACAAGGTCATCAAATTCCATGGACTTCATCTGTTGCAGAACGTGTTGCTTCATTGTATCAAAATACTTTGTTTGGCTAAAGCTTTCACCAAGAATGAGTTGATGTTTGGCTTAAGCTTTCACTAAGAATAAGTTGATGGTCTTTCACCATCAACCTTTCATCATTCTGATGTGGTTTGTCTGACCTGTTGAGCTCTAGGGCTTCATTGTGTCAGTATCTCCAATTGTCATGCACCACCTGTTCTGCTGTTCCTCAACCTCTGCTCTTTGGCTCTGCATTTCAAGGTTCCCTTCTTCCTGCTTTTGTGATGAGTGGTTTTTAGCTCGGTCACCCTAGGGTTTATGGGTACTGGAGATCAAAGCAAATCTTTGCTACCATATTCCTTTTATAGGAGCTCTGGCCCCAGTAGTGTTGTCAAATTATGCTGCCTTTCCATTATTTGGTTCTGGCTCTTAGGTTTTGATCCTGTGCCTGTGCTCCTTGCACTCAATGGTTATTGGAGCATACTTAGGTGCCTTATGTCATATATTGGGTATTGAGTGCAATGAAATGCTCTTTTCTTAGCTGGACCATTTAATGCTCCAATTCCTTCCCTTGTCCTTCCTGTTCTTGCCCTTGACCTTCTCCAAGCATGCTTGTGTAGTGTGGACTTCAAGTTCTTGCATCTCTGTCAACTGTTACATTGAAAGTGGATTCACTTAGTGATGGTCTGTGTTGCTTTAAAATAACAGTTTTTTGAAGAACAATTATTGGTAGTATTCTCAGTCCTTTTACGCTTGCAGAAAAATTTTGAGTGTTGTGATTTGTTTTCGTTTTAGCGAGCTGGTACACTCAGCAGCTTGAGTTGGGCTCATAGATGTCTTACTTTCCTACATATATGACATGACCAATTGCTAAGATTCCTCTCATGATGGGGATATTAAGCATGAGAGTCTGGCAGGTATGAGTCTTGGGTCAGTTATAAAGATTTTAAAAATGGGAGCACTCGATGATTTATCTCAGAAAGGATAGTTTCAATTGACTCGGCACCTTTATTTTTTTTTAGATTATAATTCAAGATAACCTCAAGATAATTCAATTTTACATTTATATTCTGGGCTGGGTCCCCTCAGTAGCACTCTTGAGTTTATTACACTGGCACTTTGTTGCTACATTTGATACACCAGGCTCATTGTAACATTCTTGACCAGCAAACAAGGATTAATATTTTGCTCCCTTAACAGGGCGGGAAGCATTTGGTGATCATATCTCTACCTACTACCAAGATGAACCACCCTAAAGCTAACATCCACTATGGGCTCACCATAGCCCGTGCTACCTGGAACTTCTTGTTACAGGTAGCGAATCTTTAACAACAACAACAACCCTAAAGCTCAAAAGGTATTCACAAAACATGCTCCTTCCCTTTTAAAAATCTTTGGATACCTTAAAATACCAAGCAGAACTGAAACATGAAAAACCTTCATTGCCCAACACGGGATCTGATGAGGCAACTGTTCCAAATATTTCTTGATGAGAGGTAAAGTGTTTTGTGACTTAATTACTCCTTTTAAGGATGTTCATCCTGGTTATAGCTGATCTATGTTCTGCACATGTTCTCCTGCCCAAGAGAGAGATGATATTGATCCTTGCTCCTGGTGGATCGAGATAATCACAGTAGCAATTGCACTGACAATTGAATGCCAGTACAATTAAATGAAGAAAAGCTACTAAGAAGTTACCCAGAAAGTGCCATTTTATTAAGCTCAATTCTGTTTTCTTTTATTGACAGATGGCTCCAGGTGTATTAGTAAGACAAGTTAGCTTGGATGTTGAACAGTTCTGTCATGAAATGGCTCAGAGATTATGCACTGAAGCTGGAAAAAAGTATTTCTTCTGTAATGACTACAATGTGGAGATAGTTGATGTAAGTATTGGGCTAATTTTTAGATCTTGAATGTTTCATTCATACGTTTTCTTAAAAAGTATTGCTATATTTTGTTTATAAATTTTTGTGAGATCAACTCAGGTTTAAAGTGGCTTTACATAAAAAAATATTTAAATATGTCATTCTCAATATATATCTTGCTTCATAACTGCTTATTGTCTCTGCAATCATTTGGTATTCCATACAATGTGCTATATTGAGAATACCTCTTTGCATTGTATTTGAAACTTAAAACAGTTGTGAATGATGGCGAAAAGATTTTTTCTTTTGGTTTTGAGACCCTCTGGTTGTTATTTTTTAACTTTCTTAAGCTTTAGGACGCCTGACAGCTGGATGGACCGCGCTTCGGATTCGTAATCCTGAGGTTCCGGGTTCGATCCCCGATTTAGGTGGAGACAAATGGGCAAAATGTTTCTTTTACCCTGATGCCCCTGTTACCTAGCAGTAAATAGGTACCTGGGAGTTAGACGGCTGCTACGGGCTGCTTCCTGGGGGGAGTGTAACAAAAAGAAGACCTGGTCGAGGACTGGTCCGCGGGCACGCTTAGCCCCGAAATCAACCCAAGATAACTTCAAGAAGATAGCTTTATTTTGATGTATGAACTAGGGCAATATCTTGATAATAAGTAAGTGTAACTGCACCCAATTTTCTGTACATATACTCTTATGCTAGTGGATGTTCCTTGGAAGATTTTGCTGGTGCCTTTCTTCTGAGGTATTCTGCTTGACTGTTCCAGAGTGTTAGACTCACTGTGGCTGGTAGCCAGGATCTGTAACAGCCAGGCAGGGAGGAGGGAGGGGAGATGTTTATTTATGCTGGCATATAGGGAATTTTTCAAGTGGTCCCTGTGGAGGCCATACCACCTCCATGGGACCACTTAACACTAACACTAGAGAATACTCAATAAACCTTTAAATAACCTCTATAACAGTCAATATACTAAAATTTTAACCCTTATCAAGTCCACCTGACACCACAAGTATGGCCTTCCCGTGCCCATAGTAACTATCAATTTCGTCATCTTCCCTAGATGCCATCAGATGACGATATCCTCATCAATATGCCAGCACCTCTCGTGTGACATTAACACATAATAACCTCACTGCTAACTTCCTGGTATAGCTCAAGATACCAGAAAAAATGTAGATAATTTTTTTTTCCTGGCTAAGGACCAATTTTTATTTTAAGGGTTATGAAATTAGGTAGGTGTGCAAATTTGGAATCAGTTCCTCTAATATTTTTCAGATGCGAATTATGATGCATATTGGCCATCCAGGCTGCCATCTGCCTGGATGGCCTGGGCTCCATTTTCCAATTCTCTCTTTTTTTTTTTTTTAATCCATTCTTTTGGCATTGCTCCCACAGATCAGCCCTGGCCATCCTTTTTCTTTTCAGGTTGGTTCCATCTCAGAATAGCCAGCTTCCTCTACCGAGGCACCATTGTCATGTAGCTTCGGGTAGCTACTAAGGGGGGGACTCAGAAATCCAACATTGAGTATAATGAAATGCCTCTTTCTGGTGGTCCACAAAGTAGCTTCCCGTCCCCCTCCCTGTTTCCTCTTCTCTGGGAGTTGGCTGCCTTCTCTAAGGATGGCTGATAAATTGGGCAGTTGGCTGGCCAACACCCTTAGATCTGTATCTGTTGGCAACCAGGCATATTATGTTGGGAATTTCCACACATTAACAATTGTTTGTATGATTTTCATCAGTTTAAAAAAAAAATCCAAACTATTGCATATTTTAGAGCACTTGAGTTTTCTAATGGGTTTTGGTTCAGTTTTGTTGTAGTCCTTGTAGTTTTCTCAAGCTTTCTTTGCCTCTCTGAGAGGGCCAGATTCTAATCCTGGTTTATGTTGCATTCCCTTAGAGGGTAAAAAGTAAAACCTTGCAGCCATATTAATTAACATTAACTGTTGACAGAAACAAATACACCTTGCAGCAGATACTGTAAACACACTAATAGGCAGATGTGTGTGGGAAACCCTGAAGAGTCCATTAAGAAGGCAGATGCCATCCCCAACCCCCACACAGAAAATAATGAGTAGTCAAACAAAATTGCAGCAGAAATGTGACGGCCCCTCCCAGAACTTGTACCCAATAAGGTAAAATTGCAAAAAACACCTCTGACAGCAGGAGCTACCCATCCCCAGGCAGAGCAGGTGTCCAGTCGTTGTTGAGGTTAAAGCATTAGTCCCTTCAGGTTTGTGGTTGATGCTCATGAATCTTTTGATGCCTTGTGTGATTTCATTGACAGGTTGTAACATGAGGAGCTACTGAGGGATCTGCCAGATTGAGGCATTTCATTACAATCGCTTCTGGATTTGTTATTTTAAAGTGGGCAAAAGTCACATTTCACAACCAAAAGGTTAAAGATATCCCACTGTAAATCAAATTTGTCTAATTGTTCTCAATATTATCTTGTCAAAGAAAGCATTAGTAGTGACCTCTACATGTTGTATGCCATACATGATCATGTTGCATCTTGTATATGTCAGTATTTGACAGTACCACCTGCACTACCATTCTCAATACTGTATATGTTAATTACATTAAGACCAGTTTTTAGGAATCAATCTTCAGATTTACTCCACAATACTTTATATTATCTTTGCTACATTCATGGGTTTACGTTTTTTTATTTCTACACTCAAGTTCTTTAAATTCAACACTATAGAGTACTATACCTCCATGTATTTTTTCCAAATGGGTTTGGTCTTAAGTTTGGTGTATGTATTGTTGTATTATTAAGCATTCACACCAAAAAATGTTAATTTATTGATCATCTTGCTCCAAGGTGTGTCCAAGTAGTGGGGACATAGTGGCACTAGCATCAGTTTTAGTCCAGGCTGCAACAGTTGTTAAAGGACTGAGTAAGACAGTTCGATCCCCAATTAGTTCCTTAACTCGTCGTCAGTACAAAACTACAGCTACATTCATCTTTAACATGGATTCCAAACAGTATTATCTCATAGATAAGGAGCCGCTGCTTGAAGAAGACCCATATAGGTGAGCATTCTCTTCCTTTCATAACTAATTCACACATGTTATCTTTTGTAAGTCTGAAGAGTGCCCCATTGGCAGAAGTAACCTTCATATGCACGGTGAGAGCATGGGAGGGTACAGGACAGTGCTCTTCCTTCCGTCTATTGCTTTTTACAGCTTTCTGTATTTTTATCCTTTGGCCCGTGTACTATCTACACTCTACAGTAGAAAATGTGAGTTACATAGTTGTTTAAATGTCATTGAAGTTATTTATAACTTTTATTTATTGAATCCTCTCACTCATGAGAGTGGAAAAAGTTTAAAGGTTTATTATGGTTTTAATCATCTTTATGCAGAATTTACCTATTAAACATAACAACATAAGAATTAAGAAAACTAGTGAATGCCTTAGGGTCCATATATCGTAGCTCCTATAATGTATTTTTCTTTCCCACTTTTTGCAAGGAAATTTTTGCTTGTGTATTGGGTAGGGTCTGTAACATTTATGAAGCCGTTACATTTATACTCTATTTCAGGTTTTTAAATATGGATTTGTAAATATAAGATTTCCCTTTTATGAATTTGTGATAAAATCTGTTGATACTCTTTGCAGTATTGAAACCATGGAAGGAGATGTTGGTGATGAAAGGTGGTGGCTGAGTGCTCGCCAAACAGCTCGACAGTTGCGTGCACAGTGGTCATGCCCAACTGATTATTATTCAAGTGTCAAAGTCATGACAAATGAGCCAATTCTCAAAGGTAAATCTCTGCTCAGTATATGCTTTCCATTTTGTACTTGATAGTTGAGTTACCCATAATGAACATAAAGCATATTCCTTACATATACCGATGATCATGTGTTCATTCTTTCTTACCACCAGTCCTCACTTGTGCCATTTCCCAGTTATTGTTCTCAATAGAACTTTATTTTATCCACACATCTGTTTTTTTTTTTGGAGGTGGGAAGGAGGGAATAGTTCCCCTCTGTGGCTCCCTGGAGCTAGTCACCTAGTTCGTTCTACAAGTATTATATCTCGCCAGGCCCTTGCGATCCATTTAAGCTGACTGCAGACCAATTGTAGAATCTGGTTCACTCAATAAAGTCTGGTACTATATCAACCCTGGCCAAGAGACAAAAAAGTGGCAGAAAGGTAGAATGTCCTTTACCTCGTAAAGATAGCCAGATTATGGTCCTGGCTCCCAGTAGACTCTGATGGGTTTCAGAGGTATGATGCAGTTGCCTAAGTCTTGGGAACCCCAGTACAATGCCTCGGCAAACTGCTAAGTGGTCCACCAGAAAAATCCACTTCATTACATTCAGTGCTTAACTACTTCACAGTTTTAGGTAAATTTCTAACCCCCCCCCCCCAAACATCCTTCACCTTGTCAAGAGAATCTGATTCTGGTCCTATCTCGTGATAGATCATATTGGGTCTAAAAAGCTTGGTGTGATTCTTAAGGTTTGGCTATAACAGTGCATGAGCTCTGGGAAGCTACTGAGTTGGGTCCCTCCCAGATAAAAAAATAAAAAAAGTGGACTTTAGGTCAACGATTGACATGTCCAACTTGTTTCAACTAACTTAAAGTACAGTGGCACCTTGACTTACGACTGCCCCTACTTACGAATTTTTAGAGTTGCGATGTAAATTTCGTCGGAAAATGCGACTCTACTTATGACTTTTGCCTCGACTAGAGACTTTGTTGATTCACGTATACGTCGACAGATCTCGTGGTTCATGGTGGCACAGCCGACCCCGCCTCAGTTTACCAAAGCCGGCCGATTAGTGACGATTGGGCTTGTAAATTTTTTCATTACTTGTATGCTTTTTGGTTTTGGAACATAAAAGTAATTATTATACCTGTATATCATGCCATGGATCCCAAGAAAGTCAGTGGTAAGGTTCAACCTAAGAAAACACATGTGAGAATGACCTTAGAGGAAAAACAAGAGATCATTCGTAAACATGAAAATGGTATGGGGGTTGTTGATGTAGAGTAGAGGATTCCTCATTGATTAAGAAAATGTGTGCAGTATGGGAAGAATTGCAAAGTTTTGCTGAAAAGTGTCGCCCAAATCAAGCTGTAGCAGAATTGTTAACCTTTTTAATGACAATGTGATATCTCACTTCAGACAAGTGTTACAAAGTAGGGAAGAACAAGTGTCGCCAGACAGGTTTTTAGTGAGAAAAATAAGCACGTGAGCCACAAGCAGGTCCTAGTGGTATGCAGGCAAAACGTAGGAGAGAGAGTACCGCAGAAAAGTCATCACTGCCTGATGTTATAATGGAAGGGGACTCCTCTTCCAAACACTAACACCTCTCCTCCTCCACTCCTCACAGTCTTCCATATGCCAACAAAAGTCCTCATTCAAGGTAAGATATACATACAGTACTGTATTGTAGCTAGTACAAAATGAGTATTATTTGGTATAAAATGTATTTTGAAGTTAATATTTTTGGGGATGTGGAACAGATCAATTCAATTTAAATTATTTCTTATGGAAAAATTTGTTTCAACTTACGAATTTTCGACTTTCAGCCTGTCTCCGGGAACGGATTAAATTCGTAAGTAGAGGCTCCACTGTACTGTGAACTGCAATTAGACCAAACAGGTTACTTTAAAGTAACTCGTCAGTACACAAGGTTGCAATAGTTTTGTGATGTATTGTCATTTTTCATACAAGTGTACGTCTTCACTTCATCATTATCCAGTCTTCTGAGAATTCATTTTCATTTCATTTCATTATTATGCACCACATACCTATCCCGTGGGCGGTGGTGGAAAGGGTTACAAAGGCACATAATTGGTTCAGGAATTGAACCCTATACTGGGGTACCTCAATTTACAAATTTAATCCGTTCCTGGAGATGGTTCGTAACCCGAAAATTCGTAAACCGAAGCGAATTTCCCCATAAGAAATAATGGGAAATTAATTAATTCGTTCCTGACTCCCCAAAAAATTAACTTCAAAGTAAATTTTATACCTAATTCACCCAAATCTTAAGTACAAAAGTATGTACAAGTTATTACTTGCCTTTACTGATGACTCATGTTAGCATGTGGAAGACGGTGAGGAGAGGTGTTACTGTTTGGAAGGGGAGTCCCCCTTCCATTATAACATCAGGCAGTGATGACTTCTCTGGGGTACACACTCTGGCATGTTTTGCCTGCATACCACTAGGACCTGCTTCTGGCTCACTGCTTGATTTTCTCACTAGAGATCGTTCTATTAAGATTGTTTTTCCCTTCTTTGTAACGCTTGTCTGTAGTGAGACATCACATTGTCATTAATAAGATCAGTGCAACGGCCTGCTACAGCTTTATCTGGGTGATTCTTTTCAGCAAAACTTTGCCGTTCTTCCCATACTGCACATATTCTCTTAATTAATGAAGAAGGGGCATCCTCTACTGCCGTCTCCTCTCCTGAAGATTTGTTGTACTGCCTATCTAGTTCAACAACAGGTGTATCATTTTCATGTTTACGAATGATCTCTTGTTTTTTCTCTATGATCATTCTCACATGTGTTTTCTTGCCTTGAACCTTACCACTGGCTTTCTTGGACCCATGGCGAGATATATAATAATAGCTTTTATTCTCAAATAGACAAAAATCCCCCAAAAATGTAAATCCTTGCAAAGAATTCAGGTTGGATAGTCACTTGGCGGGAGGCACTGGTAAACTGAGGCGCGATTGCCGTGCCACCACGGGCTAGGTCGGCCATACTCGTATCAACAAACTCGTATTCCGTGGTAAAGTTCATAACCCGATAAAATTTCTGAAGAAATCTTCTCGTAACCCGAAAAGTTCGTAAAGAGGGNTTTAATTTTCGTCATACGATATTCAATTTGGTATCTATGTTTCGCAATAGAATTCTCTACAGGACTAAATGCATATAAACTCCAAAAGCCCTGCATACCATCCGCAACTAACAGAGAAAGTGAGAGAAAGTTACCCGGGAGCGCGCAAGAGTGATAAAATGTTTACACTCTTTTCAGTTTTGTCAACTCAATTCTCGTCCTAGGTCTTTCATTTTGGTATCAATGAGTTCGCAGTAGAATTCCCAACAGGCCTATATGCATATAATATAAAAAACAGCAGCGATCTCCACCCGCCGACATGATGAAAACAGGTCGCGGTTACAAGAAAGAGCGCTGCGCCATCCCAAGGCGCTTCTCATTCTGAAAAATATATATTCTTTTGAACTTTGTCATCTCAATTCTCATCCTAGGTTTTCAATTTGGTATCAATGTGTTCGCAATAGAATTCTCTACAGGACTAAATGCATATAAACTCCAAAGCCCGGCTTACCATCCGCAACTAACAGAGAAAGTGAGAGAAAGTTACCCGGGAGCGCACAAGAGCAATAAAATGTGTACACTCTTCACTTTGGACATCTCAATTCTCGTCTTAAGTCTTTCATTTTGGTATCATTGTGTTTGCAATAGAATTCCCTACAGGAGCGTGCAAATATAAAGCCCAAAAGCCCTGCGTACCATCCACAACAAGCACGGAAAGTGACAGAGAGTTACCCCCTTGAGCGCTAATAAAGACCAATAAAATGGGTATTCTGTTTTCAACTTTGTTACCTCAATTCTGGTCCTAGGACTTTCATTTGGGTATCAATGTATTTGCAATGAAATTCCCTACAAGTGTATATGCATAGAATGTCCAAAACCAGAGCAAGACCGTCCCGAAAACGCCACTAAAGTTGCCGCACGGAGGACTCGATGCTGAGTCCTCGCCGGACTTGCCCCTGTTTTACGGAGGACTCAATGCTGAGTTCTCGCCGGGGAAAGTGTTAATCTAAACAATAAAAAAAATATGAAAATGTGTTCACATGATTGATGTATATAGCTATTAAAAGAAGAACACAACTTTCGTATTTTTTCCATCAGATAATTTGCAGAGCAGAGAAAAAATTCCCATGGCCAAAGAAATAGTCAAGTGATAGGGTGGTGGGCAGAGATTACCTCTAGCAGGTCCCGTGATAAGTGCTACCTGCACAGTGCTACAAATACACGAGTGTTTTAAAGAGTTTCATCATGAAAGTAAAAAAGAATGGTTATGGAAGTAATTTTTGGAAATTCAGAGTAAATTAAATGTTTTAGCATCATCTGCATATTTATGGTTAATTATCAGTAACACTAACATGCTTCATAGGAATGTTAATGTTAATTGACATTTGAAAAGCTAATATGTCACAGGTGGATACACAGTTCCAAATGAGTGACTTATAGTTCACACTGAGTTTGTCTTGTTCTTGACTGATTGGTTCCTACACTTGACACTGTAATTGACACTCAAAAATGCTGTCTTGGTGACACTTCAGCCTATGTGATAAACATAGTATCCTGAACATGAGACCCGGAAAAATATGGCATGCACAGTCATACATGTATATACCTTTCGATGATTCCGAGGATCAACGTCCTCATGGCCCGGTCTCTGATCAGGCTTCTGGTTAATGGTCTGGTCAGTCAAGCTGCTTGCAGCCTGATGTATCAGTCGGGAGCTTCCCTTCTCCGAAACAAGTACATGAATATCCGATACATGCTACCTCAGCAGATAATCTTGGTATATATATATTTTTAAATCTCTTTTTAGCTTCCATGGGAAATTTTCCATAGCTGTTTGCTCATTCGAAGCTAGGTCCACAGCCTTCAGTCTTGAGACTCATACTGGCTACTGTAGGTGTAAGGTCACCAAGTTTTCACTGGGGTAAAGCATGTGTTCTGCTTTAGCAACATTAAAGCATCACGGGATCCCGTGGTTCAAAACTGGACTGGTATTATAGTTAATAGATACATTTAGTCCTCCTCATTGTGGGTTTCTTGATGAAGGGCTTGATATTGTTCATTTACCTAACACACTAACAATACTAAACATTACTGTACACAAACTTGGCTGAGGTAGGAGAGTGAATGGTGTTAGTGAGTGAGTGAGGAGAGTGTGGGAGTAGGTTGTGGGTGTCGGGCATAAAGGAGAGTTTCAGAAACAGTCAAAGATGCTAGTAGTGGGTGTGTGGATTCTGTGAGATAGTGTTGCAATGTATTCACTTAGTTGTATTTTACGGGGGTTGAGCTTTGCTCTTCGGCCCGCCTCTCACTGTCAATCAACTGTTTACTAACTACTTTTTTTTTTCACACCACACACACACACACACCCCAGGAAGCAGCCCGTGACAGCTGACTAACTCCCAGGTACCTATTTACTGCTAGGTAACAGGGGCATTCAGGGTGAAAGAAACTTTGCCCATTTGTTTCTGCGGGTGCGGGAATCGAACCCGCGCCACAGAATTACAAGTCCTGCGCGATATCCACCAGGCTACCTGGCCCCCTGGGGCTCTTGTGGGAATGTGTAGTGGCTCTTGTGCGTCGTTAGTGATCCACAATCACACATGATTAGATCAGGATAGGATCGTGTTAACCCCATAGGTGCGGAGAGCTCAGAGGGTTGGTGATGGAAGGAAGGTGGGACATGTCGATGTTGGGCGAGTGTGGGGGTGGGTGTCGGACCAACTAAGCTGTAGTGGATACGTGGGCCTGTTAACCATTCCAAGCAACAGCCTGTTGGACAAAGCTCTTCACAAGTCAAGCCTGGCCCCAAGTTGGGCCTGGGGAGTAGAACTACTATTAGAACTCCCATCCAGGTATAATCCAGGTGTGGGTGTTGGGTGGGAGTGGTTTGTCGATGTCGGGTGGAAGTGGGATGGGAGTGTGGTATTGGGTGGGAATGTGGTGTCGGGGGGAAGTGGTGTAGGAGTGTCGAGTGGGGTGTCGGTATTGGGAAGGGGTTGTGGCTGTAGGGAGTGGGGTGTGGGTGTCGGGTTGCTGAGAAGATGGCGATGTTGTCAAGTGTGGTGGCTCATGCTTGAGCATAAGTTGCCATATTTCGTTAAGTAACATGATGAAAGATTCGCAGTAACCCAAGTTGGCTTTAGATTATAGAGACCCAAGTTTGTTTATGGTTTTTGTCCAGTGGAAGTTGCTGTAACCCAAAACCCCATTTAGGTTAAAATGACTTGAAAAAAAGGGTAAAAAACTCAAACTTGAAATCTTGCTGATTAAATGGGTTTTTGGGTTGCCAGACTGGGTATTATGGAGTGCTTACTGTACTTAGGTGTGTGGTAAAAATAAAGAATGTAAGTAAAATAAAATGTACAAGACACAGTCAGATCTCATTATAGAAGGAAATAAACATGTAGAAAACCTGGGAATAATGAAAGTCAACCAATTTTTAGTGAGAATAACTATAAGCAAATACAGCATCACCAAAGGAAACATTAGGATGGATTATGAGAATCTTCAAATCCAGACATTCCACTACAATGCTGCTCCTATTCAAATTACAGTGCTTTTATGCCGTGAGTACTGCTCACTACTTGCTTTCCCTTTCAAAACGGAAGAGCTTTCTGAAATAGAGGGAATACAGAGAAAATATATAACATACACAATCACATAGCAGCCCATCCTCCTAAGGTTTCCCTATGTCAAGAACACCGTCGTACGAAAGTGTCCTCTTCTAACCTACCAGAGAACTACCTTTAGAATTTTGTGTAAGGAATTGTTCAGGACTCTGTATACCACTTATGTCAGACCAATCCTGGAATATGCAGCTTCAGCCTGGAGTCCATACCTAGTTAAACACAAGACAAAGTTAGAGAAGATTCAGCGGTATGCCACCCGGCTCGTCCCGGAACTGAGAGGAATGAGCTACAAGGAAAGGCTAAAGAAGTTGAACCTCACGTCCCTGGAAAGCCTCACCAGCCTCACCAGTTTATAGTGGATATGTGGGACTGCAGGCTGCTAGAAGCAGCAGCAGCAGCCTGTTGAACCAAGTTTTCACAAGTCAAGCTTAACTTCAGGTTGGGCTTGGGGAGTAGAACAACTCCCAGAATCCATTTTGGGTATATTCCAGATCAACAAGGAAACAGTACACATCTATGTATAAAAATTAGTCCTGAATTAATTTTTGCCTGCAACTTTACTAATATTTCTAAAATTCCTTGACAAGTATGCTTATTTGTCATATCATTGATTTTCTATACTTTTGGAACATCTGTAATCTGATATTGAGTTTCTCATGCAATTTTTATATTATATTATATAATTAAATTGTTTTGATTCAATTTTTCTCTTAATTTGCTGCTGTGCAGAAAAAAATTATACAATTGTAGTAGATTTGCATGCAAAAAGGACAAATACAGGATAGTACTGCATTTAGTTCTTTTCTGGTTATATGTACACATCAAGAGGGAGGTGGGCGAAGAAGTCATTGGGCTCCACACATGGATATGCAATTTGCTGGCTTGTCATGCAGGAATTATGGGCTCTGATGTTCAAGTTAGATTATTTTTTGGTTCCATTTTTCACTCCAGCTTACACAATGTGTGGAATAGCTACAGGTATCTATGAAATCCTAATTTACAAAAACAGTGATTGAGTACTATATACAGTATAGGCTTACAATGTAATATGTATACTTATATTGCATGTAAATCCATTCTTAGTACAGCTCAAAAAAAGTATCTTGCAACAAAGTTTTTTGCTACTATCCTGTGTGGGGACGTTGTCCAGAAAAGATTCAAACACTGGTGGAAATGATCAAATTATTGGATGATGATAGTATCAGGCGACTAGTACACGATAACCTCATCACATATTAATTAAGCAAATAGAAATAATAGTTGAATCTTTTCATTGTTCTTGGTTATTTTTATTACATCAATATAGATGTATCATAACCATATTTAATTTTATAATAACTGGCCAGTAACTAATGTTGATATACAATGATAACTGCAGTACCCTGGAAATTGGCATATGATAACTGCACTTTAGGGGTATCTACACACAGAGCACAGCAGCTCTTGTAAGAAATATAAGATACCAGTATAGAAAAAAAACACCAAAGAAAATATCCTTCAAAAATCCAGATTTTCCACTCTCCCTCCAAAAAATCAGACCTTTAATTATTGGTTGTATTTATGGAATGAGCAGGGTTTTTCTTATTAGATATGTAATACAAAATGCGCCTTCAAAATTTAGTTTTTTGGCTGCTCTTTAATCCAATGTGGGGATAAGGCTAAAAATAGGTGTCGCAGCCAAAGGGTTAAGAGGTCAGGCCCCCTTAACTTGGTCTTACTTCTTCTTGCAGGTTACTAACGAGGGAAGTGCACCTGTTGATTCGGACAGCTGGTGACTTCAGGATTGCTGTAAGTTAACTTGATGTGGTGTGGCTTAGCTAAGCACTCTAATCTCTGGCCTGGAGAATAGGAGGCATCCACCACTTAACATAGCCAGAACGAGAATGTATTCTCTTGTGGGTGCGACTCCCTGAGAAAGTTCCAACAGTTTTTCTGGCTTTTCCAAGGTCCAATCAGAACAAAGAATTTTAACCTAGGTGTCATTTCTTTTTGACACGTTGGCAACATTGTGGGCACCTCCAAATCTGGCAACAGTGTGTGTGACCACAGGCAAAAAGGTTTCTGGCCACATGGGTAGAATATCATCTCTCTCTCATGATTAAGGCTAGCCCAGAAAGGATTCTCATTCATTCTCAGAAAATTTATTAGGGTGACTTGTTACCCATAGCCATTCATTGTATTATTGTTGCCAATAGTGGGGCACTGGTTTGATAGCTGGCAGGCCATGCTCAAATCATTCTCGGAGGATGTTATCCTCAATTGCTGTATTCAGAGTACCTTCCTTTTTTATTGATGGGTTCTAGAGTCCTTGATCTGATGTACTTAGTCTAACCCTCAGGACCAGAAGGATGCTGGTTGAGTCCCAATTATGGGTGTCCTTTGTGGTTGTGTCTCCCATATGCACTGGAGAAGATGTTGATGTTGGCAGACGCTCCTGTTAGGGCCATTGACTTCCTCACTGCTCGAGTTGAGATTACTACTACTTTTCCCACTGGTCGTGGGTGGGTTGCTACCCCATCTCTTGTTCACTGTCGGGGCATGGATGGATGAGTCAGTCTGGATTCCATTTGACCTTTTGTTGGCTTTTGCACATAAGCCTAATGGTATACTCATACCCTATTTAATGCCACTCTGCACTGATTTATCTAAAAATATATATAGAATTTTTTTTACAGTAATATCGAGTGTGTGCATGTGCAAATTTGAATGGGTGGGTGGGTAGAAGTTTGGTTAGTGTGTCATGTTGGTGGATATGAAGAGTAATGGGATTGTAATTGACTGTACTGCCTTTTCCTTAATATTAAATTGTACCTATTCACTGTACCATTCTAGTATGAATGTAATTTTTATAGGTCTACCCACAAGCAAGTTTACAATACCTATACTCCATAAATAAGATAATCAATTGTGTGTTCTGTCTTAGTGTAGATTACTGTAGTCTTATCTAATATCATTCAACTGGAAGAATCGTTTGTAAGCAAGGTGATATTCCCATGGGCATACTTGGTCTGGAGACGAGATTGAAAAAAGAGAAGGTGGAGGTGTTGCTGTGTTAGTGAAAGAGAATGCAAATATAAAAGAAATAATTCTTGACAACTCATGGGATGTGAACATTGTTGCACTTGAGATATTCAGCCAGAAAGATGAAATAGTACTCATTAGTGCCTACAATCCACCACTAAACAGCATGTGGACAAAGGAAGAAATATTTGACAAACAATACTAGAACAGAAGATTTCTGGACTGACACATTCCTCTTCCAGGAGGCATTCATATATCATCATGTTAACCAACAAGAATGAGGGAAGGGGGCATTTCATCAATGCTAGACAATATATTTACCAGGAACGAGGAAGAGATACTGTAGATCTTTGATATACAGTACCTATCGAAAATAGGTAAGGGTAACCATGTACTCTTAGAAGTGAAATATGCAATACAATATGCTGTACCATAGAAAATAATGGACAAAAGAAGATTACAGAGAAACTCATATTTAAGATAGGACGATATGGGAGTCTTAAGAGAATTCTTTATTGGGATTGACTGAAATTTGTTGTTGTTAAGTAAGGAAATGTATGCAAATTTTTGTGAAATAATGAGGAAGGCACCCTAACATTTATACAAAAAAATGAGATGGGAATATAGACGACAATGATTAGTTTAATAGAAATATGGGAGGGAGCCTGAGAACAAAAGAAAATAAATTAAATCAATATACGGGTAGTAAGAAACCAAACCCACAAACATACTAATACTACAAACAAGCAAGAAGACAACTACTGGACACCACAGTCAGAAGACAGAAAGAAACTGTGAAGAGAATAGCAGACAAATATAAAAAAAAAGCTTTACTCTATAAATTCATAAGAAGCAAATTAGAAGTGAAAGACAAAATTCTGTCTTTCTGGGAGGTAGACTCGGAGACTGGAAAGGAAGTATATGTAACAGTAACAAACAGTTGCAAAATGTGTTCATGCAAGATGAGATTTTCAGCAAACAAGTTAAGATATTGTCTCAAACATAAATTAGAGCAAAATATATAGAAGTGTCTTGAGAAGTAGAAAAACTGCTCAGGGAACTAGAAAGAAAGAACTAGACTTGGGTACTAAAGGAATATGCTTCCAAGATTAGTGCCCTACTTCAGATTATCATATAAACATCCTTACAAACGGGATCCTAGCTGACAAATGGAAAAAGCCAAACATAGTTTCAATCTTTAAGAATGAAAAAGAGAAAACACACTAAACTATAGAACTGTATCATTGACAAGTGTGGGAGTAAATGCACTAGAAATTTTATTTTAAACCAAATGGACAGGGTACCTGGAAAGTAATAACATAACAGACAAATAGTCTAGTTTTCAAATGAGAACGTTTTATGTAACAAATCTACTTAGTTTCTATGATAGAGTTGGAGCAGTATTGTAAGAAAGAAAGGATTGGGCTGATTGCATATACCTGAACTTAAAAAAGCTTTAACAGAGCCCCACTCAAGAGACATCTAGAAGTTAGAACACACTGGAGGGGGTGATAAGCAGACTTCAAAATTGGCCAAAGGAACCTTACCTTGCGATGATTTCGGAGCTTAGTGTCCCCGTGGCCCGGTCTTTGACCAGGCCTCCTAGTGGAAGGTCACTGGAACTCCTTGGAAGAAGACTACTCTGAAATTTCATAGTTTTTTAGAGACAGATGGAAACAAAATAGAACAGATAGGTGAGGGGGGAACAGCCATACAAACACTGCATACACTGCAAGTGTATGGGAGGGAAATGGAGAAATGTATAAGATTGAACACCAAGTCAGGCATTCTTGCATCAAACACGTGCATGCTATACTCTCCAATATCGCAGAAACTACCACGCTTCCCAACATTATTACTACTGACTACTAAAATTGAATGAATCGGTGCCAACACTACAACACACCGACTCCTAGAAAAGCGAGTACCAGTAGCACGAGTGTGACTTAATATGGAGCTAAACTTCGGTACTGGAAATACACCCGAGACATCTTAATGAGTAGATATAGTCCACTTCACAAGGTAGGTAGCTGCACAAACCCCCCACATTGTATTGGTCTTTGAAAATGAAAGGAAAAGATATGAAAATGATTGGGTGGGTTATAATAACCTAGAGAAAAACGCTACCTAGGTTACCTTCAACGTGAAGGCTACCTTACCTAACCTAATGCTTACCTTACCTAATGCTAAGTTAGAAATATAAAATATAAATAACTGAATAATCCATTTTGTCGCTTTAAATGGTGGAACAGGGGTACCTCGGTTTACGAATTTAATCTGTTGGTTAATGTTCCATCTCCAACCATCTGTTAGAGATTGTTCGTAATCCGAAAATTCGTGAACCGAAGCAAATTTTATACCTAATTCACCCAAATCTTCACTACAAAAGTATGTACAAGTTATTATTTACCTTTACTGATGACTCCTGTTGGCATATAGAAGTGGGGGAGGGGGGGGGGGAGGAGAGGTGTTATTGTTTGGAAGGGGGAGTCCCCTTCCATTATAACATCATGCAGTGAGGACTTCTCTGAGGTGCACTCTCTGGCACATTTTGCCTGCATACCACTAGGACCTGCTTCTGGCTCACTGCATTATTTTCTCATTTTTTTCTTGATTATTTTTCCCTTCTTTTTAACACTTGTCTGTCATGAGACATCACATTGTCATTAATAAGATCAATGCAATGGCCTGCTAAAACTTTATCTGGGTAATTCTTTTCAGCAAAACTTTGCAGTTCTTTCCATACTGCACACAATTCCTTAATGAGGAAGGGACATCCTCTACTGCCTCCTCCTCGTCCTTCCCTGAAGATTTGTTATACTGCCTCGCTAGTTCAAAAACACGGTACCATTTTCATGAATGATCTCTTCTTTTTCCTCTATGGTCATTCTCACATGTGTTTTCTTGCTTTGACCTTACCACNTATGAACCCATCCCTGCCCTTGTGTGGCAGTGCACAGTAGAAAGTTGTTTTTACATATCCATACATTAAAACCATGATTGTAACCATGATATATATGTGCTTCAGCCTACAGTTTAGACCTATTGTCTTATGTATGACCCTCTGTCCTGCGTGACAGTGAATACTAGCACTATCCTCACTTTAATCAGACTATCAAAATCCTCATATTAGGCAAATTGTAATTAATCTTGTCAATAAAGATGTTTAATAATAATAATATATTTACAGTGAAATCTTGAGAACCGGGTGGGTTGTGTGTAGAAAGTGAGATGCCACAAAAATGGTTATTTCCTTGCAAAAACTATTCAGACCGAGCACAGCAGCCACTAGCGTGGTGATAATATCTTAACTCTTGCCCTTCAAGATTAAGATATTCTACAGTGTATATGCACTTAAATTCTTGCGAATGTAAATATAAAGACGTAACTTCCTTCAGCGCTTCACACGCCGAGTGGTTCTAACTTCATGTATAATCATGTCATAACCTGGCCACCAGCTCCTATGTCCCCCCCACCCCCACCGACTCTCCTCCACCCCAGCAACTCGTCTCCATGGCATAACTGACATGACTCAAAACAACATTAACCAAGGTAAACATCATCAACAGTGTTGAACTTCAAGGACCAGCAAAACAATTGTACAACCATTTTAAATCTGAGTATATTCCATTCAACACAGACAAGGCATGAAGTGTCGTGTGAGTGAGTGAGTCAGGCAGTCTCAGATGTTGGGATCATATCCTTGACGTGGGCAGGCAGCCTCAACACCACTCAAATCAACTACCGCTATCTTATCACCCATTATCTTCTGCCTCTTATTTACATTGTCCCAGCAGTGCCACACAATATTGTTAACTTATCACTTTACCCATCATCTCCCGCCCTGCCATCCCTCTCCCCTCACTTCGTAGCTTGTGAAGCTAACTAGCCCCTTTCATTAGAAACCAATCAAATTAACTATGATTTAAGTGACGAGGAAAATTGCAGCTCCGTTTTAATCGTAGTTTGACTACTTGAAAACAAGACAAAACCCTGCAACACTTGCACTAAGCTGCAATACACATGAGCAACGTTTGGGCAAGATCATTTTATGTTGCTTTACTGGGAGTTGCATTAAAAGTGTCGAAGCAGCCAGATGTGTAACTGCAAGCGGGTGGCCGTCGGCGCCAGCCCCCGCCGCACCCTGGCCCAACCAGTGTGTTCACGCCTGGCATCCCAACTGGTCTCCCAATACTCGGGTCTCGTGCCCCCAGACTCCAGTGCTCACTTCCCTTTGATTTCTCCCATATCCCCAACACCTGTCTCCCTTTAATTATATTGCTTCGCCACTCCAGCCGTCTGCCCATCCCCGCTCCACTTCCCATTAGTTTAATATGCCAGAAACTCCTGTACGTATCCACTAAGCGTGCATCTCGTATATTTGAAAATCTTTTCACTTATTGTTTATTCAGCCACGTCTGACAAGTACTCCCGCACCGTAAGTGAAGCACCTAAATATGCAAGTTTTGGCACGGGCGCGTGAGGATGCATTCATACTGCGGCGGCACTGGTGATGATTGTAACATTATATTACTTTAGCCCTCAAGCCGCCAGGTGAACACTCACCTGCCTAGTCATCATCGGAAAGAAAAGGAAATCAAAATACCCAGAGAAACTAAATGCTATAATACTAGTTAGGGAAGTGAAGTTAGAGAGGCGGCCTAGAAATAGTCAATGAAAGCAAATTAAACAATGAACGTCTCTCGTCATCGTCGTTCAAAATGAGTTAGTGGAACATCCTCGTCTCATCCCTGAGAATCGACCTTTAATCAGCCGTTCCCCTTCCCTCAGCATTCAGATTTTTAACAATTCCAGGTTAAATTACCTTAATTTCCAGATATCTTTAATTTGATTTTCTTCGACTTGTTTACTGTGTACCACAATTATGGGAGACTATATATTAGAGCAGCCCGGGTCATAACGACCCCACGTTACTGTCACCTACCTTTGTTACCGTGTCCAGCCTTAATCATGTTTAAAACAAATTTAAATACCACCAGTAAAGCAGGCATAAAAAAACGCTAACTACTAAGATTTATTTTTACCTAAATATAAACATACTGGATATTAAGCATTCCTGAGCCTTGCGCCATCCCTTTAATCATATAATAATTCTCAAGTTTTAAGCACTCCGTAAATCTATAATGCCCATGTGTTATCTGGTTTAATTGTAATATTATAGTGTCAGCGTAAACAGTTGTGGTGGATAAGGTGAGGGTACCCGTATATCAGGCGGCCGTCTCAAGGCACATGTTACCAACATCAGCTGCTGGTCAAGCTCACCTTACACACACACACACACGCACACGTAAGATGTGTACAGCGCAGATAAAATATCTTTCGAAGCTGGCTATTGAACGTACATATACAACTATGTAAAGAACGTATAAGCGTTAGTTTGGTAATGAACATGGAAAAGATCGAGACTCATAGCCCAGGTGAATGGAATTGGAAAGTGTTACATAGTTTGGTATGTGAATTTAAAGGTAAACCTTATGCCAGGGGAACTTTAAACCTTAAACCAGTGGTACGCAAGTTAGAAGTACGGAACAGTGGATGTACTACAATCAAATACTGCCACGTCACACTGAACTGCCACAAATTCTATTGGAACAGCCTTGAACCTTGTTCGTGATGAACTCGACATTATGGGTGTCAATATATTGCCAAATGACAAAGAACCAGATCGACTAGACACCCGAGGCGACCTTTTAGCGAGGTGCCACAGTGGTACTTGCTGCTTTGGTCATACAAATCATATTCACGAGTGGACTACCCATAGATACATTTAAATTTTGGACTGTCAAGGATAAAGAGGGGAGCAATTTATTGTTTATCAGCATGAAAAAATATTCAACATTGACCTTTAATGCAAAGACTAGATGACCAGGTGGCAGTGGTGTGTAGCTCCACCTACAGAGCACCGGGAACAGTGTTCAGTACATCCACCGGGAAATGTCAAACAGGCTGCCTCGGGTAACATTGCCATACCCTTTACGTCAGCTTAAAAAAAAAAGCCCCGCAGCGTTAAGGCATAATATATAGAGCTGTATATTACTTTATCTTACATAGACAGCAAATAGCTGCGAAAAAATGTTTAATTGTAGAGGGAGAGGAAAACGTTATATATGAGAGAGAGCACGAGGCGCTCACCACCACCACATCCTGGCGTCTGTTGCTTGTCATTCCGGCTCCCCCCCCCCACCACCTCCACCCCCCCTCCTGTCTTCCTCGCAAAAATACAAACACCTCATTGACAACCTTTACCTTCGCGATATCCTAGCGACAACATAATTGCTTTACTTTTGAAAGAATGTAAATTTTCGAAAAATATCTTAAATAGAAATAGCCATTTCCATGAAGCCCTGTCTGGCCAGGGTTCCGAGGTCACTGCTCCCTTGGCCAGACCTCCTCAATAAAATTAGTTTATGGTCTTCAAAATATCAATAAAAAATAAAGTATACTATCAAAATAACACTAAATTTATACTTTTCTAGCTGGCCAACCTGCAGGCACCACCAGACAGACGGTGAAAAGACACACACACACACACACACACACACACACACACACACACACAGGGTGAAGTAATGCCACACATTTCACAACCCGGCATTACAAAAAAAAACTAAACTGGCAGAGAAGTCAAATAGGGCACAGTATGTAACGCATGCAACATGCAGCCAAAACACATGTTGCATGCGTTGCGACATGCGTTGTGGCCGCATGTGTGCAACACAAAGTAAAGAAAACCCAAAGTGCGCGACTGAAAGAGCATTAGTTAAAACCATAAAAAACGGAGGTCAGTACTGCACAGTAAAAGTGAAAAATAAGCAGGAACAACATGCTGGAAATGGAGGCAAGAGAGAACCAGAACCTAGAGCGTGACACGCAAAGACAACCAAGAATGAGACCCCCCCAAACGGTAGTAGTAATAGTAGGCATCCATCAGTCTCAGGAGACTATGGAGTTGCGCTCTGGTTGTCGGTCTGGAGTGGCCTCACCAGGGCGCAAAGCCAGGGTAGGTTGATTCGGGGGAGAAGCTGTTACCCAGCTTCTAGTTTGTAGTTTTAGTAGTAGTTGTTTTTGTCTACAACTAGACAAAAACCTACTACCTACAGCAACAACAACAGGACGAAAGAATATAAACACCCTGGAGCATGGAGAAGCAGGACAAGGAGAGGCATCTACAACAACCGAGGGCAGTATTATCCTGGAGACAAAAGGCGCCAAGCTTGGAAGGCCATTTTGCACCATCTGTGCAAAATGTTTTGCACCAAGAAATTCCTAGATATCATTTAGGCCAAACAATGTAATCGATACATAATTTATATAGTGCATACCAACATCAGCATTGGTGTCTTAGCAACAAAAACGGCTTTCTCCTTCTAAAAAAGTTAAGAGTTCCCAGGGGGGGGGTTCAAGACCAATCAAACAAGCACAACAGCCTGGCCCAAAGACGACGCTCACGCCACGAGGAAGTGACTCATACCAAGAACGGCAGGAAATTACAACACACGCAACCTTCACGTGTCCCATGCACATAATAGGTCACATTTGCCATGCAACTAATTAGCAAACTTTTATTTTATGATTCCACTATTTGTATATCAGTAAAAAGAAATCTCAAATGTAAAGTTGATTTAATTACGTGAATTATCTATCCAAGGTCACACCAACTCTGATAATAGAGGCCTTTGCGTAGCGTCGACTAGGGACCTAATAGCAATTCTTGTGATGGTGGTGAGAGTGTAGGGGGTGGGGGTGTTTGCGAGTGTGGGGTAGATAAGTGCAGGGGGGGGGTTGTAATTACCTAAGTGTAGTTACAGGATGAGAGCTGTGCTCGTGGTGTCCTAAATATAAAATTTGGTCCATTAAGTCTTACGAAGTTGCTGACCTGGAGAATGTGCATAGAACATTTAATGCTCTGATCTATTAAATGGGAAAATTTATGGGAAAGAATAAGTTCTCTCAATTTATATTCACTGAAATGCAAGCAAGAGTTGCATCAGCCTCTAAATCTAGAAAACACCAGAGGAACAGTTTTCCAGTTTACACTATAAAGTTCCCTACAAGACCAAAAATTATGATATAATGTAGAAGATAGGCCCAATGAAAAACTGGGTTGCAATAAATACAAGATAATTCTATAGACTGAGTATGACTTTTCAGAGCTTCTCTTTGAATTAAAGACAGTATCACCAACATGTGTTCAAGAGTGAACTTTAAAAAGCACATCCAAGGGATACCTGATCAACTGGGCTGCAAGCATCTACTGCTTAACTAACCAGATGAGCAGCCAAGTCTCAGACTGGATGACTGTCTCGTGATGACCTATCATTGGATTAGTCCAATGTGCGACTTACTCAGAAGAGAGTAGAGATTATTAAAACCAATTTTAATTTATAAAATATGTAAATGTTAGCACTTTCCCGCATAAAACAATTTAGAATAAAAAAGATTAAAGATGACAATCACTGAAAGTTTGTTACAAAATTAGCAACACATTCTACAGGCACAATGTCACAGCACTACGCACAAACAGTTCAATGCTAGCGAGTAACGAAAGCAGGACAAATTAATATATCACAAAAATCAGAAAACGGGAGATTATTTTTTCACCCAAAGGGTTATAAACCCATAGAACAGCCTACTCACAGAAGACATAAATGCCAAAACACTGCTGCAATTTAAGATCCAGCTTGATAAAATCCTCAGAACAAATGGGGGGGGGGGACCTTTGACATGCTGCTGGCTTCCTGCCCTCATCGAGGCCATAGAGATGGTGGTCGTCAGGTAAATTCAGGCAAGTACTCTACGATGGTTGGTGGTAGAATAATCCCAAGTCACTACATACAATTTAATATGTAGCACTTCAAAAAATTAAACTGGTTAGTGAATACTATCACTGAAAATATATACCTTCAAAATAATTAAAGCTCTAATTAACATTAATCACTTCCTTAAAGTAAATGCTATAACCTAAACAAAAATTTTGAACTCGGTACAGTACTGCTTATAAAGTTTATGTCAATGCAGGTGGTCAGCTCCATATCATTAGGTAATAAGTCTACTTACCAAATATATATATCTGAGCATTAGTGGGTGGGTCATGCTCTCAAAAGGCAGATATTGCAAGAATATCCCTTTAAACCATCATTAAAAGATAACACATCAGCTGTGAAGGGGACAGATTCCCACTTACTTTTTGGAATCTTTACTTTCAGCTTCAAGAACAGCACATACTTCTTGAGTTCTTCTTCAGTTGTGAGGAAACTGCTTTCTTTCAATGCAAGAGCTCTTACACCCCAGACTACATGAACACATACAAAGCATGTGTTCGCACTACCTGCTTTGGTCATTTGCATTTACTATGTAGTTTCATTAAATTTGCTCCTTGTGTTGCATTTGATACCATGGCATTCTAATTTTGCACTTAATGTAAATGTCTGTTGCAATGCTTTAGTGATCCAGAGATGGATCACCAGAGAAAGGGTGTCCCTGAACTGAAAGCTAATTAATGTATTAACCATTCCTGCTCAAACCAGTGTAGTAATGTAATATTTATTTTAATAAAGTGTGTTACTGAATTTCAGGATATCCTTGTGATAACCTTTAGTGTGACACTTGTACAGAACTCTGCATTATCGCCAAACCCTCTGTCCAACTGTCTCATTAGACAAAAGTTAATATTTGATAATTGCAAAATACAATACAATGCATTATAATTTATTAAAGGCAACACTACATACTGTATGTAACTTGTTCAAGAGAACTGCAACAGGTTGGAGGAAGAGGCACAGCTCAAGATCTCATGTCCAATCCCTATAAGCACAATTAGTAGAGTCCATTTCTTCTGACACTGTAGTGTATTATATACGAGCATTAACATCTTTATTGGCGAAATTAATAACAATTTTGCTTAATCTGAATAATTCAATCCAGTCTCATTAGAAAGAGGATGATGCTCATATTCACTGTCACAGGACAGAGCATCATCTGCACTTACATGCAAGCAGCAGTTAAGGGTTTGATCAGACATGAATTACTGTACAGTATTGCAAACAAACAAGTATAATATGCCAGTTTAAAAGCACATCTGCATTAAACACAACTCAACATGCTTTGGCCTAACAAGTGAGGGAAGTCTTAAGAGTAAACATGAGCCACACCTTGAGGGTTGAGTAAACTCGTACCTGCAGTCTTGCAACAACACCTACAAATAAACTACCCCCTCAAAAATATTACACAAACCTGCAACAAACCAAGGCATCATGCACACACAATTAACCACTAGAAGGCATCGACACAAAAAAGGATGCTCATACAATTTTTTCTTTAGAAGTTTAGGAAAGATTAGTATAACACTGCTAAAAACATGAGCACAACATCTAACCAAGCAAGTGGGTACCCATCAGCAAGAAATAAAAGGAAACAAGTGCAGTACCACATTTTAAAGTATCATGTCACATCTGTACCATAACAGTTGGGCATTCTTCATAGAGTAATGGAAAAGGATATGGGTGAATCGAGAAACACACCATTCCAGGGGTCATACCATCCTCAAGGTAAACACCCCCCCCACTCCCTAAAGGTACACACCACACCTCGTCAGTTCCTATGCAAAATAATTACCTTGGATCTAATATTACTGGGTAGTTAGATTGTGGATCTTCACTACTGGGACGCGTACAGCTAAAACAAGAAAAATCATAAATACAGTATATACGGCATAATACATGTAACTGGAGAACTTGTTATAACATGGGATAAACATATAAATACAGTACCCCAGTATATAAAGAAATTTATAACTGTATTTCAAATACAAGGATGTGTCAAGTCCTTGTGAGCCTATAATGATACAATAATAAAGTTGATTTGTCATCAATATCCCATCTGCTACGTTCATGGGATAAGATACAGAGGGTTTAGCCTGTAGAAAACAAAGTAGCAATAAGGCCAAGTTAAAAATGTTAAAACTACATTCGTCTATTTACATATCCTAAACATAACATAGGGTGTGTGGAGGAGGGGGCTAAGATGGAGAGAGAGTGGGGGGAATGGCGAGACAGGGAGGGTGTGTGAGGGGTGGGGGGGGGTGCCAAGATGGAGAGGGCGATAAGATGTTTGTGGTGATGAGGACAATGTGTATTGAAGATAGTTATCATTAAGGTGGAAGACTGGGAGGGTATATGGTGGAGACCTAGGCACTGGGTCACCCTGGGACCTGCCGGGTATCTCCCATCTATTAAGTGGACCTCAATAGTACAGTTGGGCTCATTTGACTTACAACTGAGAATCCCAGGTTCGAATCATAAGCAGGACAGAAATGACTTGGCATGTGTCCTTTCACCTAATGCCTCTCTTCACCTAGCAGTAAATGGGTACCCAGAGTCAGTCAATTGTAGTGGGGTTGAATCCTTGGGGGAAAGTCAGTAGTAGTCTTGGGGGGGGGGGGCCTCAATATAAGCCTAATGTATGTATGTATGTATGTATGTATGTATGTATGTATGTATGTATGTATGTATGTATGTATGTATGTATGCATGCATGCATGTGTACACTCACCTAGTTGTGCTTGAGCTTTGGCTCTTTGGTCCCGCCTCTCAACCGTCAATAAACTGGTGTTCAGATTCCCGAGCCTACTGGGCTCTATCATATCTACATTTGAAGCTGTGTATGGAGTCTGCCTCCACCACATCACTGCTTAATGCATTCCATTTGTTAACTACTCTGACACTGATTTTTTTTTCTAATGTCTCTGTGGATCATCTGGGTACTAAGTTTCCACCTGTGTCCCCCTTGTTCGTGTTCCACCCATGCTAAAGAGTTTGGTCTTTGTCTACACTGTCAATTCCCCTGAGAATTTTGTAGGTGGTTATCTTATCTCCCCTTTCTCTTCTGTTTTTTTCCAGGAATGTGAGGTTCAGCTCCCTTTGCCTTTCCTCGTAGCTCATACCTCTCAGTTCCAGGACTAGTCTTGTGGCCTACCTCTGAATCTCATTCTAACTTTATCTTCTATTTAACTAGGTACGGACTCCAGGCTGGAGCTGCATTCTCCAGGATTGGTCTTACATAAGTGGTATACAAGGTCCTGAATGATTCCTTACACAAGTTTCTAAAGGCAGTTCTTATGTTGGCCAGTCTAGCATATGCCACTGATGACACATTGGTCTTATATTAGACAGGCAATTTTGGGTACATCTGTTATACAATGTATTGTACCTATACATCAGTTATGTATTATACCTTTACAATATGTAATACATCTGTTATACAATGCATGTACCTATAACCTGAGAGTGTAAAAGCATCTTAATCACCTTCTGTGGTGGTGTTTAATATCACACTAGTTTCCTGAGAAGCTATCTTACCCTGTCAAAGTAGGAGAGACATAGGTGTATGTATATATACGTGGATATGCGTAGGTATGTGTGTGTGTGTTTATTTGTATACAGGGTATGTGGAAGCTGGTTAGAATTGCATTTTGCCTTTGTAAACGTACATTAATGACTATGTAAAAAGACACCACGAACACAGTTTATGAAGGACAGATGTCAAACTGTATTTATGTTTGTAGGTTAGCTTAGCATTTTAAAAGCCCTACAATCACCTTCTGTGGTTAATTGTTCAATAAATCACTGAATTGTGTGTTTAACAGATCTCTAACCCTGTCCATGGAGGTCAGAAGAAAATATACAAATGCTGATTAGCATTGTAAATGTGTGGCCACTTCCGTGGTAGGAAAAAAAATGCTGGTTGTCATTTTACTCCAATTCAATATTTACTGTATTGTAACAAACCAAATAAAAACTTGTGAACAAAATCTATTACAGTATACAGTGACACCTCAGTTTATGAATGTCCCTCTTTACAAACTTTTCAGATTATGAGCCCAATTTCTTTGTAAAATTTGAATCGGGTTACGAACTTTGCCTCGAGTAACGAAGTTTGTTGATTCTGTATGTGTATGGCCGACCTGATGCGTTGTGGCATGGCCTTCCGCATAGTGACAATCGCACTTGAAATCTTTGCAAAGAATTCCGGTATTTTTCAGATTTTGTGGTTGTTGAGCATAAAAGTTATTATACATCTTGCCATGGGTCCCCAAGAAGGCCCGTGGTAAGGTTCAACTTAAGATACAATGAAGAGAAAAACAATCCTCTATGGATAGATTTTTAGTGAGGAAATCAAGCAATGAGCCACAAGCAGGTCCTAGTGGTATGCAGGCAAAACATGAGTACCCCAGAGAAGTCATCACTGACTGATGTTATAATGGAAGGAGACTCCCTTTCCAAACATAATACCTCTCCTCCTCACTGTCTTCCACACGTCAACAAGAGTCATCAATAAAGGTAAGCAATAACTTGCACATACTTTAGTACTAAAGATCTGGCTGAATTAGGTATAACACTTACTTTGAAGTTAATATTTTTGGGAGTATGGAATGGACAAATTCAACTTACATTATTTCTTATAGGGAAATTCGCTTCGGTTTACGAATTTTCAGGTTATGAACCATCTCTGGGAACCGGATTAAATTCATAAACGGAGGTACAGGTACCACTGTATAGGGGTATTAAGATACTGTAATTATAAATACTGTATATCAGATTACTTATTAAGATCATGCAGCAAAAGTGGAACTGCTGTTTTTGAATGCCCCTCTTCAAATTTTTCAGTTCTTGAGCTCAATTCTTCGAAAATTTGACACCGTATTCAAGGTTTGCTTTCATGTTCGAGTTTGTTGATACACGTATGGGCCAACCTAGCACATGATGCACTTCATGTTTAGACGACCGCGCTTGAGTTCTTTGTAAAGAATTTCACTGTTTGTGCGCTTTTTGTTTTTTAAACATAAAAGTTCTTATTATATATCACGCCATGGGTTCCAAGAAAGTCAGGGGTAAAGTTCAACCCAAGAAAATAGTTGTGAGGATGAGAGGAAAAACAAGAGATCATTAATAGTGAAAATGTGACGTCTCACTACAGACAAGTGTTAAAATGTAGGGGAAAACAAGTGTCTATAGACAGATTCTTAGTAAGACAAGCAAGCAATGAGCCACAACCAGGCTCTAGTAATATGCCTGCAAAACATAAGAGAGTACCCCAGAAATGTCATCACTGCTGTTATAATGGAAGGGGACTCCCCTTCCAAACACTAACAACTCTCCTCCAAGCCCCCCCCTCCTCACCATCTTCCATACACCGACAAGAGTCCTCAATAAAGGTAAGGTATACTTGTACAAACTGTAGTACAAAATATTATTATTAGTAGTATGTATAAAATGAATTTTTAAGTTAATATTTTGGTGGTGTGGAATGGATTAATTCAATTTACATTATTTTATTATTCCCCTACCTATTCACACCCACCAATGTTTACACCTTCGATCCACCGCACTACCTTTCTGTGGTAACCCTCCAGGCCAGGGTAGCCATGATTGAGGCCACACTTAGTTGCCCCCTCGACCTGTCTCATACCATTCAACACTACACCCCCCACTTGTACCCGCACACACGCCACAGCCACCGCTTCACAACCTCTCCTCATAACTCACCGCACAAACGGCACAAACAACTATAAGAGAAACGTCCTTTTAAATCTTAGTAATAGAAAATTCCACCCAGAGGGTGCAGCGTGTGGTAGGCGTGGTTTCTTCCTGTGGAGGTTGCTGGCAAAACAACGTGCAGATGCCACGCACCCTACTCTCTCACTCTCTCACTCACTCACATCATGGAATAATCAAGCGTCGCTGCGCACTTAGTATGTAAATCATGCATGTGTAGGTGTAGAATGTGGCCGTGTGACCCTCTCCAACGAGGGCACACTTGCCCAAACTACTCTTACGGATCTCTGCCATTAGGCCCTGTCAAATTACACAGTTTGGACTCTGCCAACTCCACTTCACAAAAGGTAAACATCCTAACTTATTTACAACACCTGAAACTTTGATTTACAATTCTTTATAAGTAACTAATGGACGGACACATCAGTAACAACCACCTCCAACTTGGTGGTTGGAGTGGACCAACTTGGTAAAAGATACATAATTGGCAGTTGTCAAATTCTATCGAATTTTAACGGATCGGAGGGTGTTATTTACTTTGTAAATAATTACGGCCAAGAGACGGAGTGGCTGTGTGAATATTAAGGTACAATGTTTGTGTTGGTTTTGGCATGTTTCCTACAATAACCCAGAGGTGCTGGTGTTCATATCGCTGCTGCTGTGTTGTCAGTGTGTCAGTCCATTACTGGCTGGCTCATCTCACCTCTGGTACACAGATAAAGATGTCTCTCTTGTATCCTGCAACCAGTTTAAGTTCATTAATACCATCATCTTAAGAACATTTTGGGAATCCATCATGGTTGCAAATAATATTTGTTTCCCAATGGAAGACTATAGAGGTATCTATAATATACTAGGCGGGTCCCGTTCATATCCCTCAATCCATGTGCTTATCCACTCTATTCTTTGTCATTGAAACTGCTCAATCTCCACAATACTTGACTCAGCCATTCCAACGAGGGAATTGGACGGAAAAACACTAGGATATGACCACTGAAGGAACGGTGCTGTATTAA
>WNGS01000337.1:1846421-1858357 GCA_020271785.1 Procambarus virginalis | reverse complement strand
GGCACACCTTACATATAATGTTTGAGGAGGCAAATAGTGAGACAGTAGCGTATGATGGTGGTGGTGCCACGCCACAACCCAGGGTTATTAGTACTGCAGGTCGGCGGGCGGGAATGAAATGCATGTTGGGAGTTCTCAGACTTTTGAGGTGAACGCATTTAATCTCGCTACAACGCTTGGCCATAAATGGTATAGTTGATTTACACAGCAAATAAAAATAGCTTAATTTGTGGCGGTTTATAAATTAGAGAAGTGAAGGCAAGGTTGAAATTAGTACTCGTGCGTCCTAGTGTGTTGGTGTTTGTGGGTTTGAGTCACATTGCTGAAGAATTAGTTTGGTTTGTCTATATGTATTGTGTTCAGGGGGCTCACTGACAATAGTGTTGTACTGTGCTCTCAGTATTTCATCTATTTCTATATTATCAATGAATGTTCTCCCTCCCTTAAAGGGTCCTACACAAATATGGAATTTACTTTGTATTGAATAAATTTGTATATATTTTAATTTAACTTTTTTGTTCTCTCCTGAAGTTTGTGTTATAGATAATTGTGGTCTCTGTGAAATGTGTTTAAAATCGTACGTTTCGTATCACTTAATTATTGGGAATATAAGGTATGTTTTCCATTTAATTGTTGGTGGTACTGTTTGCCGGGTTGGGGCAAATTTGTCTTAAAACGTCACTCGTATTCGACTTGTACTGTTTCCCAAGATTCTCTGTCACATTGTTCCACAACGTGTAGTAAATTGAAATCGCGAAGCAAGGCCATGTTAATAAGGGTTAGATTTAGCAGGTTTTCTAAGCAGCGTTAGATTTAGCAGGTTTTCTAAGCAGCGTTAGATTTAGCAGGTTTTCTAAGCAGCGTTAGATTTAGCAGGTTTTCTAAGCAGCGTTAGATTTAGCAGGTTTTCTAAGCAGCGTTATGTCTTCATTTGATTTGAAATTACTGGCAATCAGGATCTAGTGATTTGTATGGGCTTAAATGGTCGCTTTTTTTTTTTTACTTTTGGTAGTTTCACCGCTTCATATAATCTACAGAATGACCGCACCATGTAACCTATAAAATGATGTTTTGGTCATATATCAGATGTTTGTGCTGACCAACCCCACACTAGAAAGTGAAGGGACGACGACGTTTCTGTCCGTCCTGGACCATTCTCAAGTCTATTCTCACAATCGACTTGATAATGGTCCAGGATGAACCGAAACGTCGTCGTGCCTTCACTTTCTAGTGTGTGGTCTGGTCAACATATTTCAGCCACGTTATTGTGACTCCTCGTCTGCATCAAATGTTTGTACTTCACTAATAATTTGTTGTGGTAATGTAGTATTAACGAGTTGCAGTGAAGGCTATAAATACCGGACACGTCTCAGTGGAGAGGCTGGTCATAGAATGGACTATATTCGTTCTGTCGGGTTCTGTGTGTTGGCAAATATGAATGAGGTAGTATTGGTCAGTGTTAGTTTGATTTATGGTGTTCATATCAGTGCATCTTACCACTGTGTTGGTGTTTCCTGATATCCTGTGTGTACATATATACACCCGACGCATAAGATGAAGAAATTTCAATTTTGTGGTTTGTGGGCGCGGGTACGAGATTGTGTATCGGAGGTTGAGCGTGCGTGGGGTGTGCTTCTCTAGCAGAGGTGGCAAGCCTTCCTCAAAGGTTAGAAGAATACTGTATATTTACACCACCAGAAGTATAATTAAAAACAAATATCATTCCCTGGTTCCACAATCCCCCACTCTTGCTCATCCCCTCTTACTCTCCCTCCCCCTCCCACCATCCGCTTAGGCTGGACGGTAGAACGACGGTCTCGCTTCATGCAAGTCGACGTTCAATCCCCGACCGTCCAAGTGGTTGGGCAAAATTCCTTTACCCCCCCCGTCCCATCCTGAACACTTATCCTGACCCCTTCCAAGCTATATAGTCGTAATGGCTTGGTTCTCCATCCTGATAGTTCTCTTCCCGCACCCTCATTGTAAGTTAAGGTGTCCCCCCCTCAAGTTAAGGTATCCCCCCCCCCACCCTCCTTCTCGTCTCTCATCATGGCCCCTCTTTAACTTAATACTCCCTTCAACCCTACCTTCCTCCCTTCAACTCTCCCTCCTTCCCCTCCACCCTTCCTCTCCTCCCTTCTCGTACATTGGCCCACATTACCCTTTTCTTTCTCGTCGTTGTTATAGCTGAGATCGTTTAAAGAAGACTGCTTTACGGAGGCAATACTTGAGAGTTGATGTGATGGTGTTGGACACAAGTGATCACATAAAGTTGGAGGGAGAAGAGCAGACTCTGGGGGGAAGGACTGGTGGTCTTCACCCGTGATGTAGATCACTCACTCCTCCCCCAGTGTTAGCACAAGATATATTTGACTTCGCTCCAAGCAACAAGTTGCCCAGAATAACCACATAGCAAAGCCTTCCTTCATATTTGCAGAGATGAAAGCAAAGAAAAAGTAAAGAATTTCAGAATGTCTCGCCTTTATATTATAAGGGAAAGGTAGAAATCCGGCTATTGTGGATTACTTGGAGTAGTGTAGTGTGAGAATGTGGCATGGGTACATGGTTATCCCAGCCACGCAGGGAGCCCGGCCCTCTGTTATTTTGGTGAAGGTCTAAGCGCACTAACTTTCCAAGCATTTACTGCTGATGGTTCGCAATAATTAGCGTGTGACGCATGAGCAATGAATAACATGAAAGGAACAGTTGTGAGAACTTGGCATTTTCTACATATTCATTACAAATGGTGGACCCGTGAATAAGGGAGTGGTGGGCTTGGTAACAATAGTTGCTGGGATGAGAGGGAGACAGGCCCTAAGGTAGGGAGTGAATAGTGAAGGTGTGTGTAAGACCAGGAGGGCGGGTGGACCCTCTGTTGTCTTGTATTAATCATAAAGGCTTGCCTGGCTCTACTCAGCTCTGGCTTCTCTCATATGTTGTAATTAAGACAGAGGGGAAGATCGCGGAGGTGGTGCGGGAGATGTTAGGGATTGGTGGAGACTGAAGAGCTGGGGAGGAGTGGTGGTGGTGGAGGTGTGGGGAGAGGAGAGGTTGTTGGGAACTAGTTATGGTTGTGAAGGGTAGCAGAAGATAATGCGTGTGGGGCTTCCCTCAGTTTGTGTTTCTTTAGGGTATTTTAGGGTATTGAAAGTATCAACACAGGACAGAACGCGAAACAATGGGTATAAATTGGATAAGTTTAGATTTAGGAAAGACTTGGGTAAATACTGGTTCAGTAACAGGGTTGTTGATTTGTGGAACCAATTGCCGCGTAACATTGTGGAGGTGGGGTCCCTCGATTGTTTCAAGCATGGGTTGGACATGTATATGAGTGGGATTGGGTGGTTATAAATAGGAGCTGCCTCGTATGGGCCAATAGGCCTTCTGCAGTTGCCTTTGTTCTTATGTTCTTATGTTCCCGTTGTCTGGCTGCCTGGGCCCCGGGGTTAGTGTAGACTACTCTCACATCCCGACTACAGGTAAACTAGAGCTACTGCTTGCCAGCAAAGTTGCCAACAGCTGGCGAACATTGTAACTAGTTCATCGTAGTGCTGCTGGAGCAAGTGTCAGTCACGACTTAACTGAACCCATCTTGGTTTTTTGATTTGCATATTGAATACTTTCTGAATTTCAACTTGTCTCGCCGTGATACGTAGAGGATTTAAGTTAGGTGAAGGACGTTTACCTAAAGACTTGTCAAGTGTACCAATCTCTTAAGCTCTACACGTCAAAGAATAGTTAATGTAAGTCTTCCAGTCTCCCTGATTGATGCTATTTGCAGGCGTGTCCTAAATTATGGTGCCAATTTGAGGAATAACTGTGGCCGCCTTTAACTCCAAGAAAGGTGGCAATGGATTGGCTTGTGAATTAGCATCCGGCCCAGTTGTAGTCTTCGATTTTCTTGTTCCGTGGCTGCGTCACTCTTCTCCACCACCACCTTGAATACCATCTCCCTCCCTCCTCCTTCCCTTCTCCCCTCTCTCCCTCCCTTCTCCTCTTCTCTTCTCTCTCTCTTCTCCTCTTCTCTCCCTCTCTTCTCTTCTCTTCTCTCCCTCTCTTCTCTTCTCTCCCTTCTTCTCCCTCCCTTCTTCTCCTCTCTCCCATTTCCCTCCCCTCTCTTTCTTTTCCTCGCTCTCCCTTCTCCAATGTAGTATGCAGGAACCTGTTTATAACGTGTATAGTAGTAGTTGGCATCCATCAGTCTCGAGAGACTATGGAGTTGCGTTCTGGTTGTCGGTCTGGAGTGGCCTCTCCAGGGGGGGGGGGGCAAAGCCAGGGTAGGTTGACACGGAGGAGAAGCTGTTACCCAGGCAGCAGATCCCCCCCCCCCCCTCTTCACGGCGCCGAAAGTCTCCAATGGAGAGGCAAACACCAATACGATTGGTTCCAGCGCCTTCGCAGGAACTGTCAGAACGCAGACGTTGGTAAAAGAAGGCACAAGGACTCCAAACCCGGAGACCGCCGTGATCGGGGCCGGAGAAGAACCACCCCAACAAGGGCAAGAACGACCCCAGCCTCCTGAAGCAGAGCTTGGGCCGCACGAGCCCCAGGAGGTGGACTTCAGAGTCCCGCACCTACGGGTTCCAGACAGAGATCGTCACAAGCCGACTTCTTTTTACCCGAGGCCGGCTCCCTTCAAGACCTGTTGAGTATATTGTCGAGAATTTCATTGTTATTCCAGTCTTGGTACAAAATGGAAGTCTTGGGTATTGCGGAGAGGAGATTCTTATTCCAGCTTGTAAGATTCAAACGAGAAACCTGGAAGATGAAGTGAAATATCAGGCTCTCGACATTAGTCATGATGCAACCAATCATTACACACCAGTGGAATGGTTCTAAAGACACAGAATAAGTAGCCGCAAATTACTTTTTTGAGTGTTCGTATTTGGTGAGTTTTGTGTGGCGCAAGTCCCCGTGGCTCGTCGAGACGTCCCCATTATACATAGCTTGTGTTGTGGCTAACTCAGTCGTATATACTGCTGAGAACGCCTCGCAATACTCTCATTCACCTCGGCTCGAAAGAATATTTTCTGTGGACCTTTATGATATAATGTTAAATTTTATATGCACTTTTATTTGTGGGAAAATATTTTTGACACTATTTTTTAAGATTGATAACCCAAATGAGTTTTTCATGGATATGATATCAACATCATATCATATATCAGACGTCACCCTATCCCCACTGGATTTTGAAGAAGCCATAAACAGTATGCCTATGCACTCTGCACCAGGCCCTGATTCTTGGAACTCCATATTCATCAAGAACGGTAAAAAAAACACTATCGCAGGCCCTTCACATTCTTTGGAGACAAAGCCTAGATACTGGCGTTATCCCTAACTTACTAAAAACAGCAGAGATAGCACCACTCCTTAAAGGAGGTAATAAGGCAGAGGCAAAAAATTACAGACCGATAGCACTAACATCGCACATCATAAAAATCTTAGAGAGTGCTAAGAAGTAAGATCACAAAATACATGGAATCACAGCATCTCCATAACCACGGACAACATAGTTTCAGAACAGGGCGCTCTTTCCTGTCACAGTTGCTGGACCACTATGTTATGGCATTCGATGCTATGGAAGACGAACAAAACGCTGATGTAATTTACACAGATTTCGTAAAAGCCTTCGGCAAATGTGACCATGGTGTTATTGCACATAAAATGTGTTCATAAGGAATTACCGGAAAAATAGGCAGATGGATCTACAATTTCCTGACAAATAGAACCCAATGTGTCAATAAAATAAAATAAAATGTCAATAAAATAAAATAGAGCCCATCAACCGTGAAGAGCTCAGTTCCCCAGGATACTGTGCTTGCTCCAGTACTTTTTCTCATCCTTATATCAGACATAGACATGGACACAATCTATAGTACTATATCAGCCTTTGCAGATGACACTAGGATCTTCATGAGAGTAGAGAACATAGAGGACACGGCAAACCTCCAGTCAGATGTAGATCAGGTCTTTCTATGGGCTACAGAAAATAATATGGTGTTTAACGAAGATAAGTTCCAACTCATGAGCTACGGAAAAATGAAAAGATAAAAATGGAAATCGCGTACAAAACTGTCAAATCATAACATAGAACGAAAAGGCAATGTAAAGGATTTGGGTGTACTCATGTCGGAAGACCTTACCTTTAAAGAACACAATAAAGTAGCTGTCACAACTGCAAGAAAACTGACAGGTTGGATAACAAGAACCTTGCACACTAGAGATGCTATACCGATGATGATACTTTTCAAGACGCTAGTGCTCTCTAGAGTGGAGTACTGCTGCACAATGACAGCCCCTTTCAAAGCTGGAGAAATTGCTGACCTGGAGAGCGTGCAGAGACCCTTTACTGCTAGAATCCACTCAGTAAAACATCTAAACTATTGGGACCGACTAAAGAGCCTAAATCTGTATTCTATTGAGCGCAGGCGGGATAGATGCATAATAATCTATACGTGGAAAATATTTGAGGGGCTGGTCCCAAACCTGCACACAGAAATAACATCACATGAGACCAGGAGGCATGGCAAGATGTGCAGAATATCACCGTTGAAGAGCAAAGGTGCAACAGGTACTCTGAGAGAGAACTCTATCAACATCAGAGGCCCGACGCTGTTCAACACGCTCCCGCTACACATAAGGGGCATAACTGGCCGACCCCTCACAGTGTTCAAGAGAGAACTGGATAAGCATCCCCAAAGGATACCTGATCAACCAGGCTGTGATTCATACGTCAGGCTGCGAGCAGCCGCGTCCAACATCTTGGTTAACCAGTCCAGCAACGACGACGCCTGGTCGACAACCAGGGGACGCTAAGCCCCGAAAACAAACACTTCAAGGTAACTTCAAGGTAATACGTGCACAGCGTATTATTTTGTTGTCTGTGCTTCGTGTGTGGCTATGCCACTAGGCCTCGGCCACTCCCGCCAAAATAAAACTAGATTGCCTTAAGCTTGGAATTGAAGCATGTACAAAATGTCCGAATCTCCACAGATATGTATTACATGTTTTTTTTTAATGGGTACACGAGGTAATAAAATTGAGAGTGCGGAGTGCGTGTCAACAACGGCCAGGGAGCGTGTGAGCATATGTATATAAATATGATAAATATCATATATTTGATTTGAGAGCAAATAGAGCATATTTAGAGCGTGTGAGCAAGTAAAAAGTGTGCCGGTGACCTGATCTACTGTTCTACAATTCTTGACCCTGATGCCTGCTTCCGTGCTCCCATTACAGACTGCTCCCATTCCTGTCTGTGGTCATGCATAATGACTGCCGCGGTCATCTCTTCTTGCCACACAGCAGGGATTGATTGCCCTAGTAATCCTAATTACTAGGGCAATCCTCCTAATTTATTTCCTTCATTCTCTTTTATCTCCATTCTTTTCCTTTGCTCCCCATCTCCGTTCTGACATACCGCAAGGAAATCTTTGTAACCAGAAAGCCTGAATCAAGGTGCTCGGGTTGATTAGTGATAATACGATGCCCTAACATGGTGGTAAAAACTCGGTGATTCTGGTATGTTGGTGTGGGAGGGGCGGTGGGCGTGTGGGTAGGATGGGTGTGGGAGCCCCCGGGCGGTGGGCGTGGGTGTGGGAAGGGCGGCGGGCGTGGAGGGTGGGAAGGGCGGCGGGCGTGGAGGGTGGGGTGGGGCGGCGTCATGGGAGCGAGATGCTGTAGGGAACAACTCTGGGCGTGCGGGGACAGGGTGTGGTGCTCGAGGTGTGCTCTCGCTCTGAAGAACTTGTCAGTACCAGGCTTCGCTATCCAGGTGTTCTCAGGATAGCAGGGGGAGGGGGGAGAGGGCGCAGTATTGACCATGTCATAGCTCAGTCGATTAAAGCAGCGTCTGGGATGCTCTCGGACGCAGGTTCGAATCCTGGTCACGGCCCTTGTGGATTTGTTCATTGACCATGGTGTTATTGAACACAAAAAAATGCGTATAAAAGGAATTACTGCCAAAGTAGGGAGATAGTGTCTTCAACTTCCTAAGGAACAGAACGCAGAGTGTAATAGTCAACACAGTAATATCTGGATCATCTATCGTAAAGAAAAGTGTGATCACTCGCATTTTAAGTCCAGTTTTTTGTACGAGGACTTTTGTTAGGATGAAACAATGTAATTCACTTAGTTACCTAGCAGGTTATGCCCACATTGTTCACACTGTGAGGTGTTGACCGTCTTCTGAGGGTTAAAATTGGTGAAAAACAGGATTAGACTTAATACGGAGGAGACGGGCGTACTGCAATCTGTCCTCTTAAAAAGAACGTAGCTTTTGGCCGTTTACCAGTATGGCCGAAAGTGGACGTAATTTGAAAATGAAAAAAAAAATAAAATAATTTTGGGATTTTTTTCAACAACAGTAAGTTAAGGGTCCTCTGATAGGTTAGGTGGGCAAGAAATTCTCATAAAGTTTCAAAACGTTATGAAAAACGTTAATGGAAAGTTTCCTCTTCTAACCTTGCCGAGTAAGCCGGACGACTCAAACAGAAAACGGGACAGTACGTCACTTTTGTGAGTCGATTTCATTTCAAATTACGTCCAAATTTGGCCATAGCGCGCATACGAGCGAAAAGTGACGTTATTTTTAAGAGGACGAGTTGATGTGGTTGCGTACATGGTAGACCCATGGGAGCAGGCGGGTGCTCTTAGCCACGGCTTGCCATACTCTACATTATCTTTGACGAAGGCGTGCTTGTGAGCTCCCCCGTACTCCACCCTTTTCTCCCGTGTAATTACATTAGCAAACATTCTCCACGAGAACGAGTACACACTTAAACACGCACCTGTGAAGATTAAGTCGAATTTATAGCCACTCGGATAGCAAGCTTATGCAAATAAGGGTTGGATTTTGTTCTTGAATGTACCATTTGATTTTAATTTTTGTTTCTTGCAACTACACGCGGAGAGAGGATGCAGATGTGTGCCTTGCTACAAGGAGACTTCTGCATGTTTGTAACATAACGCGTATTGTTTTAATGCTGCTGGTTTTGTATTTTCCGGGAAGACAAACTAAACACGCCGCTTGTAATTCAGTATGTAAACCATTTAATGGTTGGTAATGACTTATCCCATCATTGTTAGTGGGTTCTCGGGGTCGTCACCACACGTCTATATTACTGTTGTTGTTTGTTATAGATTTAGCTACTCGGAACAAGTTCCAAGTAGCACGGGCTATGGTGAGCCCGTAACTTACCTGGCACAGGAGCTGGGCATGAAGCACGGGCTATGGTTAGCCTCGTGGACAGGAGATGTCTCCCTCTCTCTATATTACTGTTCTCACTGGTAAATATACACAATTATTGAAGTCAAGCGAAGCTCCCGCATACATTTCTACAATACGTGGAGCCTTGTCTGATTGGTACAGGTTGTACGCAACACGTTAATCATGGATTGACTTAACCTCATACCTTATTCCTTATTTTAATGGGGCAATTGGTTTGTTATTGGCTTGAGAACCAGAGATTGAAAGGATTGTCTAATTTTCGAATTGTGTATGACGTCGAGTTTTATTGATTGGTTAATTAGATTTATCTATTACACTAAACACTCACTTTTTCGGATCTGTAAGATTTATCTGGGGCTGTAACTGCCATCCATTCGTTTACATTGCCTCTTTCCATCCGGTCTATCCTCCTAAGTGATTTGTGAGACTGCGAAGTGTAGATAGTATCCGTGCGAGAAGCTGGCAAATAATAGCCAAATTAGGTGATTAGCGTGTTAGTAATGACTCTGCAAAGAGGTTCGTAATGTGTATCTCGGCAGATTCAACAATAACTTGCAGTGATAGCAATACCGTAATGGTGAAAATAACGATGAAGAGTCAATAGTGCCAATCTAAACTAGGATAAACTAAAACGCCTCCATGGTTTTCCTGGTACAAATAAAGCTCGGTTATCAATACCACCAGAACAAACGATATTACAGTAAAGCTGCTGCTTGACAAAAATCCTAACTGGGTACGTTACTAAATTGTTTTACAAGGCACGGGCCTCACACCGTTACTCATTCTAATTCTCGTTCAACATGAACACACACGCGTGCCATCGTGGAGCCTCTACTTAGAAACACAAGAAAACTCGAAAAAGGTTAAAAGGTTTGCGACGAGGCTCGTCCCAGAATTGCGAGGGATGGGATATGAAGAGCGACTGTAAGACCTGAACCTGACGACATTAAGACAAATTAGAAAAAGGAGACATGATAGAGACGTATAAAATATTCGGTGGGGGGGGGAAGCGGACAGAGTGAAAATAGAGGAAATGTACACATTAAATGCTAATGGAACAAGGAGACATGGATGGAAGCTTGACTCGGAAGAGTTATAGAGATGTTAGAAAGTTTTTATTTAGCCTGAGAGTAGTGGGAAAATGGAATGAGCTAAAGGAACAGGTCGTGGAAGTAAACTCTTTTTCATAATTTTAAAAGTATATGAGATGTGGAAATAGGATAGCTTTAAACAATCGACGGCCAGAAAGGCGGGGTCTAAGAGCTAATGTTCGATGCTGCAGGTACAAATGAGTGAGTGTTCACACCAGTTTCGTGTTATTCCAGGCTATCGCTGCACCACATTTAATATGAAAATTACAAAATTGCTTTGCGAAAGGCAGACAAATTATAATTTGATATCAGTAAGGTCTGCATACAGTTAAGGGTCATGAAACAAATACTTTTTTAATGTGTCCCGGACGAAGGACGGTCACGTCTCTTATATGTCGAGTCACCAGGAATAAATAACGTCAATAAGGCAGCAGTCATTATAAAGTGTGCAGATTATGTACAAAATATCCTTCGAGGTCTGATAGACAACTTTTGTGTCCTCTGTCCTTTTTTTCTGGCGCTACAGCTCGGAGTAGTATGGGGTGCACAATAACTAGCGGCCTCCAGGGGCAACACTCAAACATATACGACCTAACAGACTGCACAATAAAGCAATCGTAGCAGCACCTAGGAAAAAACGATTGAGAGAACTTTCTTAAAGTTTAACTCTCTAATCTTTAAAGAATGGTACGCTCTCGTATGGAACGCAGTTCAGTGCTCATGTTCCTTTTTCAAGGCAGGCGAAACAATCGGAGCCAGAAAATAGAGAGAGATCCTTTACTGTCCTCGTATAATCAGTCAAGCATTTAAACTCCTGGGTCCGTCTATAAATTTAAGAAATATCGCTGAAATAAAGGCTGTGGAACGGTCGAGAGGGAGTTGCCCAGTTCTTTAGAGACTTACCGGATCAACGGATTTGGAATGGCTCGAGACCCCTAGCTCTACTGATGTACAGGGTGCAGAGCCTATTGGGCTGTGCTATATTTACATGTAAAGCTGTAGATGAACTTAGCCTTCACTACTTCACTTATTAACACATTTAATTTGTTGACTATCCTGCTAAAGTCTTTCTAATGTTTGCGAGTCATTAGTGTGTCTCCATGTGTTCCCTTGTTCGTGTACTACCCATGCTAAACTGCCATTGTCAGCCCTATCTATTCCCCGGATTATTTTGTATGTGGTGATCATGCCTACAATATTTCTTCTATTTCAGTGACGTGAGGTTAAACTCCATTAGTCATTCCTCTTAACATATGCCTCTCAGCCGTGAGACTAGTCTGGCGGCATACATCTGACACTTCTTTTACATAGTTTTGTATGCAAATGAATTTCTTCATATGTCGAGTCACCAAAATCAATCGACTTGATAATGGTCCAGGACGGACTGAAACATCGTCTTCTGTTCATCTTCTACTACTGTGTGGTTTAGTCAACATTGTTTTGTATTTAAGAAGGTAAGACCTCCACGCTGGTCCTTAGGGGCTCACTATAGCCCGTGCTACGTGGAAATTTCGTTCTGAGTAGCTAAATCTAAAACAACATTCACGCTGACGCTAATGTACCTTCCTTCTAGGGAGAGGGGGGGGGTTACTAGCGTCGTGAAGATGTGTTGG
>WNGS01000337.1:1822808-1838366 GCA_020271785.1 Procambarus virginalis | reverse complement strand
AGGTGGGAGCAAGCATAACAGCCATGGACACTGGCCCAAACCCAAGAACCCAGACCCAAAACAAACAAAGGGAAATACCCTGAAAATAAACAACCAATGTTATTCCCAGAGAACGGAATAGGGCAGAAAACACAGAAAGCAAACGAAAATGACAACAGGAAATAGAAACCCCTAAAAAAAAAAAGGTGAAGACTCACCCAAGAAGCTCGCTAGCACACCCAGTCGCATGTAAACAAACCCGACAAAGATCGTCCTCCTGAGTGGCACACGCCTGCTAGGTTATCGCGAACAGAAGCGGTAAATGGGCCACCTAGGACAGAGGGTTGTGACTGACGCTAAAGATATGAAAACACGCCAGCAACAGTGGGAAGCAAGGAGACTGGATGGGCGAAAAATTCCGCCCAAAAGCAGAAAACCAGGCAGGGGCAAACAGCCTCAGAACTGCTAGCAGGCATCTCTACACAGCCCAGTCATAACTCGTATGGCCAACAGAGGACCCGGGCAGAGCCGTGCCTCCAAGCGTCCGCCCTTAAAGAAAAGCCAAAAGTCCATGGGGTAAGAGCAAGAACGAGGCCGCTGGTAGAGGGTACCCAGATCCTTGGTAGAAGGAACAGGCTCGAAAACCTCCGTCCCCCAACCTGAGGTGGGCAGCCCCCCGTAAACCGCCTCGACGTCTCTCCGGCCCAACTAACCCCGCCCCAACCTCGAACCCACACACGCGTCTGGAGCTGTGGGAGCAGGGAGCGTGAAACCTTAACTGCGAACATCACCTACGCCAACTGGGCGGGCATCTAAGCACATCCGAGTGTGAACCACCTATCAATGTTGCAGCAACCTACCTAAGCATTGGAACACGATGCCGAGCCGTACTTGAAAAAAAAAACTCGGGCAGTAATAACATCAGGGAGTACTGGAAACAAGCAGAGAATCCTCGCAAGATAGGGTCAGGTGTCAGGGTGACCCAACAGGCAGCAGCGACGGACATAGTAAGGTAGTGGCCGACTGTCACCGGCAGACAAGGTTTTTGGTTGTGGCCGACAAACAGCACCTAATCCAAAAACGGGGCGTGCCCTCTGGGGACATCCGAGTGGGAAAACCAAACCTAGCAAAATGGGATTGCAGCAACCTAAACCTAGCTTGCAACACGAATGCCGCCTGGCTACGCATAGAACAGTAATTAAAATCAGGAGAAGTAGCTCTGGTTGACCTGGTTGATGGGGTTCTGGGAGTTCTTCTACTCCCCAAGCCCGGCCCGAGGCCAGACTTGACTTGTGAGAGTTTGGTCCACCAGGCTGTTGCTTGGAGCGGCCCGCAGGCCCACATACCCACCACAGCCCGGTTGGTCCGGCACTCCTTGAAGGAAACAATCTAGTTTCCTCTTGAAGATGTCCACGGTTGTTCCTGTAATATTTCTGATGCTCGCTGGTAGGACGTTGAACAACCGTGGACCTCTGATGTTCATACAGTGTTCTCTGATTGTGCCCATGGCACCTCTGCTCTTCACTGGTTCTATTCTGCATTTTCTTCCATGTCGTTCACTCCAGTACGTTGTTATTTTACTGTGCAGATTTGGGACCTGTCCCTCCAGTATTTTCCATGTGTATATTATTTGGTATCTCTCTCGTCTCCTTTCTAGTGAGTACATTTGGAGAGCTTTGAGACGATCCCATAATTTAGGTGCTTTATCTCGTCTATGCGTGCCGTATATGTTCTCTGTATTCCCTCAATTTCAGCAATCTCTCCTGCTCTGAAGGGGGAAGTGAGTACTGAGCAGTACTCAAGACGGGACAACACAAGTGATTTGAAGAGTACAACCATTGTGATGGGATCTTAAGGTTCTCGTAATCCATCCTATCATTTTTCTGGCTGACGCAATACTTGCTTGGTTATGCTCCCTAAACGTTAGGTCGTCGGACATCATTATTCCCAAATCCTTGACATGCTGTTTTCCTACTATGGGCAGATTCGATTGTGTTTTGTACCCTGTATTATGTTTAAGATCCTCATTTTTGCCGTATCTGAGTACCTGGAATTTATCACCGTTAAACATCATGTTATTTTCTGCTGCCCAATCGAAAACTTTGTTAATATCTGTTTGTAGTTTATCAATGTCTTCAGCAGAGGTAATTTTCATGCTGATTTTTGTATCATCTGCAAAGGATGACACGAAGCTGTGACTTGTGTTTTTGTCTATATCTGATATGAGAATAAGGAACAGCAGTGGGCAAGGACTGTACCTTGAGGTACAGAGCTTTTAACTGCGCTCGGACTCGATTTTACTTGATTGACTGTTACTCTTGTGTTCTGTTCGACAGGAAATTGAGTATCCAGCGTCCTACTTTACCAGTTATACCCATTGACCTCATTTTGTGTGCAATCACTCCATGGTCACATTTGTCGAATGCCTTTGCAAAATCTGTGTATACGACATCTGCATTATGTTTTTCCTCTAATGCCTCAGTGATTTTGTCATAGTGGTCAAGTAGCTGTGAGAGGCATGATCTTCCTGCTCTAAATCCATGTTGGCCTGGATTGTGGAGGTCATTGGTTTCCATGAATCTAGTGACCTGACTCCTGATCACTCTCTCAAATACTTTTATTATGTGGGACGTTAGTGCAACTGGTCTATAATTCTTTGCCAATGCTTTGCTACCACCCTTGTGTAGAGGGGCAATGTCTGCTGCTTTAAGCGCATCTGGTATCTCCCCTGTGTCCAAGCTCTTCCTCCACACTATACTGAGTGCCTGTGCTACTGGCACTTTGCATTTCTTTATAAATATTGAATTCCATGAGTCTGGACCCGGGGCTGAGTGCATGGGCATATTGTCAATTTCTCTTTCAAAATCTGCCACGCTCGTGTTGATATCAGTTATATTTACAGGTGTTTGAGTATCATTCATAAAGAAATTGTCCGAATCTTCCACTTTCATGCTGAGTATCGGAGTGCTAAACATGTCTATACATCCTCATACTGCTTTTTTAGGATTTCACTAATTTCTTTGTCATCCTCAGTGTATGAACCTTCACTAATACGAATAGGTCCAATACTGGCAGTGGTTTTCGCTTTTGATTTAGCATATGTGAAGAAATATTTTGGTTTTTCTTTATTTCTTGAATTGCTTTCTGTTCTAGTTGCCTTTCTTCAGTCTGATAGGAATGCTTCAGTCTCTGTTCGATTTCTTCAATCTCCTGTTTAAATTATTTCTTCTCTGTATGGAGAGTCGTGTCTGCTTAAGCATTTCCGTTAATTTCTTCCTCCTTTTGTAATGTCGTCTGCGTTCTCTTTCTACATTGGACCTCTTTCTGGCTTTCCTCAAAGGAACATGTTTCAGACAGACTTCATATGCTTCAGAAGTCAGTTTTTCTATTCCTTGTGTAGGATTTTTATTTCTTAGAACATTTTCCCATTGAATGTTTGTAAGTCCCTGTTTATTTTCTCCCAGTCTATCCTCTTATTATTAAAATTGAATTTATTGAATAGCCTTCTCGCTTGTTGTTTCTCTTGGGCCTACTACCGTTATTAATGTTAGTTTGCACTTCAATGAGCTTGTGGTCCGAGTACGTAGTGTCTGAGACAGTAATATGTCTGATTAGCTCCTCATTGTTCGTGAATATCAGGTCCAGCGTGTTTTCGTTCCTAGTTGGTTTTGTAATCTGCTGACTGAGCGAGAATTTGTCACAGAATCTCAGTAGTTCTCTGACCTGTGGTTGGTTATTTCCAGGTTGACTTCCTGCTATGATGTTATTGTTTACTATTCTCCATTTTAAACTGGGTAGATTGAAGTCTCCAAGGAAGATGATATCAGTACCAGATGATATCTGGTACTGGTTTGCTAGGTTATCAAGGATATTCTCTATATTGTCGATCTGTTCAGTGAATTCCTCAACTGCTGCATCTGGCGGTTTGTATATTAAAATACTAAGTAGATTCATATTTTCTACCTTGATTCCAAGTACCTCTACCACCTCTTTAGACGAGTTCAGGAGCTCTGTGCATGCCAGCTCCTCTTTAATATACAGACCTACTCCTCCACTTGACCTAATTACTCTGACACATCTATATAGATTATAATTCGGAATCCAGATTTCACTATCCATGTGGTCTTTTGTGTGGGTTTCTGTAAATGCACCAAATATTGAGTTCGATTCTATTAGGAGGCCATTTATGAACTTAACTTTATTTCTTGATTTTGGTTTCAAGCCTTGTATGTTTGCAAATATGAATGATTTCCCACATTGCGTGTCACTTTTGGTGGGCTTTGGTAGTTCTCCCCCCCCCCACTCTATCCCGGTCCAGGGTGTGTTGTTTTGGAAGTGATTCGTCCAGTTTTGATAGTAGGACGGGTGTTGTGTGGTGTAGTACCTGTGTGCTTGTTGTTAATGTGTATTCCAGTCTTGTGGGTATCTCCCTTCCCCTCTGTAATCCTGTAGTGGTTCCATCTGACTGTTCCTCTTATATTTACTACTGTTTCTGCCTTCCTCTAAAAAATTTCCAGTAGTGTCATATTGATCTTCCCGTCTATAACGCTGTGTACCTCTCACGTGGAATTCCGGACACTGAAGATTGTAGCATTTTTTTGCCCCTAATTGAAAATTGACATAATTTAGGGTGAAAGTATCTACACCCTGTTCCAAAACGGCATGTACCCCTCGCCAACATGTTCCTGCATTTTCGAGGATGCAGAAAATTGCATTTTGCTCCCAATTTTCCATATTTGCATATTCCTTTAGCGTATAATTTGCAAATATGTTCCGGTTTTGCGTTTTTCAAGGTATTTATACCTGTGTCTGTCTTGTCTACCTCTTTATTGGAGCCATCTCCGTCTTTCGTCCCAATTCCTTCATTTATGCCCTCTGTCTCACTGTTGCTCTCATTGTTTATATTACCTGGCTCTGTAATGTTGCTGTTATTTTGTACCACAATACCCTCTTCCTCCACACTACTGCTGCGGTTCTCTAAACTATCTGTTCCTGAGTTTTGGTCGTTATCCAATGTTGTCTTTTTCCCAGTCCGCATATATCACTAGTAACTTTTCTGTGAATGATAATCTGTGACTCGGGAATGTTTTTCATCAGTTTAGTTATGTTCTCCAACATTAATCTGTCATCTTTGCAAACCCAGTAAATTCCTTGCCTTTTTGTGCATCCTGGAGATAATTCTGTACAGCCCAGGTAAAATCTTATGTTACAGATGCAACACTTGACGCCTACATTACGTTTTCCCAGTACTCCCGAACACTCGCCACACCTCTCCATTGTCTGATGTTTTGTATTGTATTTGTGCTTCACTGTATGGATCACTTGTTGATGTCAGTCCTTTTAACTCTTTTTATAAAATTATATGTATATATTTATATATTTAATATTTATAATATTATATGTATACCTTATGTTTGTAATATTATGTATGATATTTTGTTCAAACTTTTGCTTTAAGCCCATTTCATTATTTGCTTAATAATAAATTAACACACACTCACAAGTCAAGTCTGGCTTTTCTGAGCCCGGCTCGAGCCGGGCTTGGGGAGTAGAACAACTCCCAGAAGCCCATCAGGCAGGTATCAAGCAGGTCATAAAAGTGTCATCATTGGAATGGCATCCCTTGTTTGGACGGTTCTTGTTACACAACCTGTCATTTTTCGTGCAGGTGAGAAAGCTACTTTATTGTATTCTTTAAAGGTAAAGTCTTCCCCGCATGATTACCACAGGTCTTTTACATTTTTTTTCGTTCTATAATATAATTCGACTGCATTTGATAGGTGGTTTCCGTTTTTATATTTTTGTTTTTAACATAGCGAAGGAGCTGGAACTTTTCGTTAAATATAATAGTTTCTTTGGGCCATTGAAACGCCTGATTTTCGTCAGATTTAAGGTTTGCTGTGTTTCTCTCTCTCTCTACTCTCTCTCACACACTCTCTCTCATTTCCCCAAGATGCAGCTCTTGACATCTGTCTAACTTCCAGGTACCAATTTGCTGGTAGGTGAACAGAGGCATCGGATGAAGGGACTCTTTCTGTTTCTGCATCGACCGGGAATCGAACCCAGGCCCTTGGGACTATGACCACGACCACAGTCTACTTTCCAGTCGCCTCTGTTTTGAAGTCTTGATATCTTGAGGTTTTTATTAAGTAGTTGTAGGAATTTTTAGCTTGTATTTGTAGTTTTTCAGTAACATCGTTGGCCAGTTGATTGATGTTTTAAGCGATGTTTGTACCGTAGGAGTGACCTGCGCCTCTTTGATTCACGACGAGTTAGGGACGCTCTGATGCAAATATTAGGATATCTTAAATAATTGTTTATTTGTTTGTTTCCAGGTGAGTGTCGGCGACACCCAGGCTTCAGTCGGAAGATGTCTTGGTAACGTAAGTGTGCTCAGGATGTGGTACTGTAGGGTAGGATTAGGAGAGGATGCGGTGCTGTAGAATCTCCATGAATTTAGTGTGCCTGTGGAACTAAATTCTGGTCTATCATTTTCCCGAGAGAAGTCCGTGCTGTGGAAAAAAGAAAAGTCCGCGTCCTCATTTCACTCCCTAATGGACTAATTAACCAGGTTCCTGCAACACCACTCAACAAGGATGTGTCAATGGGACCTAGGATTGTGTGCACTCCTTGGCTGTAGTGTGTGGTTATAGATGGGATATATGCGATCGTTGTTTATCTTATAATTGTCGGGTGCCTACGACCTCTTCTCTCTGGTCAGGCCGGGGACCTGACAACTGAGTGGACAGCGCTTCGGATTCGTAGTCTTGAGGTTCCGGGTTCAATCCCCAGTGAAATCGGAAACAAATGGGCAGTGTGTGTCTTTCATCGTGATGCCCCCCGTTACCTAGCAGTAAATGCGTACCTGAGAGTTACAGCTGCTACGGGGTGCTTCCTGGAGGGGTGGGGGGGGGGGATGGAATGGAATCTTCAAGGGGAAGCATCAAGCCATTACGACTATATAGCACTTGGAAAGGGTCAGGATTGGGAATGGGACGAGGGGAAAGGAATGGTGCCCAACCACTTGGACGGACGGGGATTGAACGCCGACCTGCATGAAGCGAGACCGTCGCTTTACCGCCCAGCCCGAGTGGTTGGACGGAGGGGGAGGGGGGGGGGAGAACAAAAATGAGGACTGGGCCGCGGGGGACGCTAAGTCGGAGCACACTACCTAGACGCCATGGCTGACTAAATATGTTTATTAAATTCTTTGGAACACAATAAGGCGTCCGTTGGTAATTCCTCTTATATTTAGAAGTGGTGTTTCAAAACCTTGGGCTCTTTAAATTCACACAGATGGGGTAGACAGAAGGGGGAGGGGGCAGGCAGACAGACAGACAGACAGATAGATGGATAGACGAGTAGACGGATGGGTGGATAGATGGATGTTTGGATATATGGATGGATAGCCAGATGGGCTGTTGCGGCGGGTGGTACTTCCAGAATTGTTACTCAAAAATGGTCTGGGTGTTCACCTCCGTTAAAAATGATTAATGCTGGATTAGCCCCCTCAGCCCTCACTTAAAAATGGCTTGCGTCTAGGGGTGGTTTAATTATTATATCAACAGCCGCCACCGCCTCCTCCTCGTTAATATAATAATTAACACCCACCGTGGTATTTAAGTTTGCATTAATATGAAAAATAATTATAAAAATAATATATGCAAACGCGCGCAGTAGAGGAGGATGCTACTCGATATAGTTTTAAATATTGACCGTAATGTTCTCCACAATTCCTACCTACATTGGCACTAAATCTCAGTGTAGCCATACTCAGGATTTAGTTGCGAGTATATCTTCTACACTGGCCATAAATAAATACTGTAAGTATTAATTGCCCCAATTATTTTTTTTCTGGTTTTATATTTAATTAGTATTTGTTGACGAATAGTTGACAGTGTGGGGTCTAGGGTGGCGTGCGTAAGCAACGTGTTGGTGTTGCTGGAGAGTCAGGTGGGGGAAGTGACATCTAAAGTGCGGGTCCACGCTCATGGGACGTACAAAATATCATTTGGGTTGTCAATTTTCAGTGTTTCTTGGTTTATTGAACGTTCAGTCGTTGACACGTTCCGTATTTCGCTCTGTCATCATCAGTGACTGTTCCATCTCCCTTAGGCTTTATATCGGAGGTCTTTTGCGTAGAAGTATTATTTTATATTTAAATTTCGCTAATGGCCCTTCGGAGTCTCTCATGAGCTTAATGTGAAAGGCTTTTAGTTTTAGCTCATTACTTTCAATTAATTGAATCGGTCTTTATTTTCCTTTTCGGAAGAGCATTCAGCGTTTAAGTAATTCTGTGAATATTTGTCTTCGCCTTTTTAAAGCGTTCATTGTTAAGACTATTCACAGCGACCTGCACTCACAACTCCACGGTGGTCTCAAAATCGATCAGGGAATATTTCAATATTTGTTTAATATCTACGATAACGGGTAAAATTTGAAGGATAATCCAGGAATTCTGTAATTAAATATTTCAGCCTCTTGCCCTTCCTTTCCAGAAGCTGAAATATTTAATTCCTTCCTTCCTTCCTTCCTTCCTTTGGCCTTAACCAAACTCTTGGATCAAAAAATGGCACTAAAGGGCATAGGCTCCGGCAGGCTGCAGTTATAATTTTCTTTGCCAAAGGTTCTATTCGGTTCAAAGGTTCTACTTTTTAAGCCTCTGGAGTTAACAGCCAATAGCTGTGTGTGAAGCAGTTTCTTTAATTTGAAGTTTATGATAAAAAGTCATAATGTGTGGGAGTAACGTGTGCTGGTTCAGCTTCTACGTTCTCCCGCTGGTGTGTGTTAGTTTATATTGCCGGAAATGACGGCAATGTGGAAGCCATTATGGGCCCAAGCTTATTTATTTTAGGTGAGCGTGTTCCGATTGGCTGATATTGTTTATGCGGGGAAAAAGATTTGTATTTTTCCCGCTATTTTCATCAAGCTTTCAGGGTTTCCCATTGACCTGACGCGCGCTGTTTCCTATTGACCAGACTACATCACAGTTGCTGTATTATCTTTATCAATGGTATATAGTATACATTTGAAGGTTTTACTCTTTTTAACTGTATTGAAAAAATAGTGTTTTTAGCAATACATTTTACAGGCCATATTTGAGCAGTTATGTTGGTAATGATGTGGTATAGAATAAAGGTTGTTGACCTTGATATTGATCTCCCGAGTGTTTGTGCTGATGAAAATTGGTACATGTTCAGTGCACTTGCAATTATATTTATTAGTGTTGGCATTGGTAGGACTACACTGTAACTACTGTTATCCAGACAATTAGCGGCACATTCTTCAGTACAAGCGGTATCTTCGTGCATGATTGTGGTGATCAGTGACGCAGTGTCTTTGTGGAGGCCTGAGTGAGGGGGGGGCTCGATGGGCCATGGGTGAGGGGGGAGGGGAGGGTAAAAAGCTTTGCAGCCAAATTAATTTTGAGATAGGAGTTGAGTGATGAGACGCAGATTCGTTTTAGATAAGTGGATGTTAAATAACGTTTAAAGGTGCCTGTCTGTTGGGTTCGTTTTATGTTATAATTGATAAACGTGTTTTTGGTGTAGCGTTGGCACTTTTTGATGAGTTGTTTGCTGGGTGAAACTGGAGTTACCGGTAGTTTGTGTTGTCTGCCCACAATGGTGACGGTCACGTTTTTTTTTTCACGCTATGCAACCCGTCCTCACACTAGGCTGTTTAAAGCAGCGGCCGTCCTCCCTAGACGCATTGATCAATTTTAACATACTGTGAATTAAAAATTGGTTTGTTCTCATATATAAATTAATATTATACATTAAAATTTTATGTATAGTTAGGCGTAGGTTAGGTGTTTAGGTTCTGTTCGCGAGTATTTGTATTTGAAGTGGGTGAAGCATTTATAGCAACCCGTCCTCGACTCGAGTCCATTACATCCAGCGGTCGACCCCCACAGCAGCCCGTCCTCCAAACAAAGACTCAAAAGTGATTCCATGCACCCCCAAACCCCCTATTTATGAATGACAAACTGTTTACACACGACTCAAGACGTGACTCAAAACTGATTTCGTTCGAACACTTCCGGAACAAGTGCTTCACTGACGAATTTTGTTCGAACCACAACGCTATAAATGCTTCACCCACATAATACTAATAATCGCCAACAGAACCTAAACACCTAACCTAACCTATGCCTATATATGCACAATATGCTAATATATTATAATATTCATTTATATTTGAGAAAATTCGCGTTTTGACTGAACACAATGTAAAAGTTTATGACTGCGTCTGTGGGGTCGACCACTGGATGTAATCTCCGATGATCCATGCTAATGAAATATTATGTATGATATTGCGGATTGCAACATCAGTATCATAATATATATAATTCTATATAAAGTAATTTTAATAAGGAGTTAAAGAACATTATACTAGTAATGCCAGAAATTTGTCGATTGTAATTGTTATATTTAGAATTTGAATAAAGTGGTAAGACTTGTGTTGTGTGTTGGAACAATAAACACAATTTATTGAGCGGATGTTAGTGGTGGAGGGTAGGATGCCATTGTGGTGTTTGGGGCTTGCCCACACCAACCCTGGGTGATGAGATTTTAACGACACTAAAGTCTTTTACATATTTCATATTTATTGTTTGTATACAAGTCTCCTCCCCCCCCCCCCCATCCTCTAACCACAACCTTAGGACGCTCGTCCTCCCACACAAAGTGCAGGGCACCTGAAAGTAAGTGTGCACACCTTACATATAATGTTTGAGGAGGCAAATAGTGAGACAGTAGCGTATGATGGTGGTGCCACGCCGCAACCCAGGGTTATTAGTACTGCAGGTCGGCGGGCGGGAATGAAATGCATGTTGGGAGTTCTCAGACTTTTGAGGTGAACGCATTTAATCTCGCTACAACGCTTGGCCATAAATGATTTACACATTTATGATAGTTGATTTACTATATTTTTTTACTATATTATAGATATAGATTCTATATAGTATAGAATAATAATATAGCTTTACTATATTTACTATATGATTTACTATACTATATTACACATTTACCATAGTTGATTTACACAGCAAATAAAAATAGCTTAATTTGTGGCGGTTTATAAATTAGAGAAGTGAAGGCAAGGTTGAAATTAGTACTCGTGCGTCCTAGTGTGTTGGTGTTTGTGGGTTTGAGTCACATTGCTGAAGAATTAGTTTGGTTTGTCTATATGTATTGTGTTCAGGGGCTCACTGACAATAGTGTTGTACTGTGCTCTCAGTATTTCATCTATTTCTATATTATCAATGAATGTTCTCCCTCCCTTAAAGGGTCCTACACAAATATGGAATTTACTTTGTATTGAATAAATTTGTATATATTTTAATTTAACTTTTTTGTTCTCTCCTGAAGTTTGTGTTATAGATAATTGTGGTCTCTGTGAAATGTGTTTAAAATCGTACGTTTCGTATCACTTAATTATTGGGAATATAAGGTATGTTTTCCATTTAATTGTTGGTGGTACTGTTTGCCGGGTTGGGGCAAATTTGTCTTAAAACGTCACTCGTATTCGACTTGTACTGTTTCCCAAGATTCTCTGTCACATTGTTCCACAACGTGTAGTAAATTGAAATCGCGAAGCAAGGCCATGTTAATAAGGGTTAGATTTAGCAGGTTTTCTAAGCAGCGTTAGATTTAGCAGGTTTTCTAAGCAGCGTTATGTCTTCATTTGATTTGAAATTACTGGCAATCAGGATCTAGTGATTTCTATGGACTTAAATGGTAAAGTTTTTTTTTTTTACTTTTGGTAGTTTCACCGCTTCATATAATCTACAGAATGACCGCACCATGTAACCTATAAAATGATGTTTTGGTCATATATCAGATGTTTGTGCTGACCAACCCCACACTAGAAAGTGAAGGGACGACGACGTTTCGGTCCGTCCTGGACCATTCTCAAGTCTATTCTCACAATCGACTTGATAATGGTCCAGGATGAACCGAAACGTCGTCGTGCCTTCACTTTCTAGTGTGTGGTTTGGTCAACATATTTCAGCCACGTTATTGTGACTCCTCGTCTGCATCAAATGTTTGTACTTCACTAATAATTTGTTGTGGTAATGTAGTATTAACGAGTTGCAGTGAAGGCTATAAATACCGGACACGTCTCGGTGGAGAGGCTGGTCATAGAATGGACTATATTCGTTCTGTCGGGTTCTGTGTGTTGGCAAATATGAATGAGGTAGTATTGGTCAGTGTTAGTTTGATTTATGGTGTTCATATCAGTGCATCTTACCACTGTGTTGGTGTTTCCTGATATCCTGTGTGTACATATATACACCCGACGCATAAGATGAAGAAATTTCAATTTTGTGGTTTGTGGGCGCGGGTACGAGATTGTGTATCGGAGGTTGAGCGTGCGTGGGGTGTGCTTCTCTAGCAGAGGTGGCAAGCCTTCCTCAAAGGTTAGAAGAATACTGTATATTTACACCACCAGAAGTATAATTAAAAACAAATATCATTCCCTGGTTCCACAATCCCCCACTCTTGCTCATCCCCTCTTACTCTCCCTCCCCCTCCCACCATCCGCTTAGGCTGGACGGTAGAACGACGGTCTCGCTTCATGCAAGTCGACGTTCAATCCCCGACCGTCCAAGTGGTTGGGCAAAATTCCTTTACCCCCCGTCCCATCCTGAACACTTATCCTGACCCCTTCCAAGCTATATAGTCGTAATGGCTTGGTTCTCCATCCTGATAGTTCTCTTCTCTTCCCGCACCCTCATTGTAAGTTAGGGTATCCCCCCCCTCAAGTTAAGGTATCCCCCCCCCCACCCTCCTTCTCGTCTCTCATCATGGCCCCTCTTTAACTTAATCCTCCCTTCAACCCTCCCTCCTTCCCCTCCACCCTTCCTCTCCTCCCTTCTCGTACATTGGCCCACATTACCCTTTTCTTTCTCGTCGTTGTTATAGCTGAGATCGTTTAAAGAAGACTGCTTTACGGAGGCAATACTTGAGAGTTGATGTGATGGTGTTGGACACAAGTGATCACATAAAGTTGGAGGGAGAAGAGCAGACTCTGGGGGAAGGACTGGTGGTCTTCACCCGTGATGTAGATCACTCACTCCTCCCCCAGTGTTAGCACAAGATATATTTGACTTCGCTCCAAGCAACAAGTTGCCCAGAATAACCACATAGCAAAGCCTTCCTTCATATTTGCAGAGATGAAAGCAAAAAAAAAGTAAAGAATTACAGAATGTCTCGCCTTTAGGGAAAGGTAGAAATCCGGCTATTGTGGATTACTTGGAGTAGTGTAGTGTGAGAATGTGGCATGGGTACATGGTTATCCCAGCCACGCAGGGAGCCCGGCCCTCTGTTATTTTGGTGAAGGTCTAAGCGCACTAACTTTCCAAGCATTATTACTGCTGATGGTTCGCAATAATTAGCGTGTGACGCATGAGCAATGAATAACATGAAAGGAACAGTTGTGAGAACTTGGCATTTTCTACATATTCATTACAAATGGTGGACCCGTGAATAAGGGAGTGGTGGGCTTGGTAACAATAGTTGCTGGGATGAGAGGGAGACAGGCCCTAAGGTAGGGAGTGAATAGTGAAGGTGTGTGTAAGACCAGGAGGGCGGGTGGACCCTCTGTTGTCTTGTATTAATCATAAAGGCTTGCCTGGCTCTACTCAGCTCTGGCTTCTCTCATATGTTGTAATTAAGACAGAGGGGAAGATCGCGGAGGTGGTGCGGGAGATGTTAGGGATTGGTGGAGACTGAAGAGCTGGGGAGGAGGAGTGGTGGAGGTGTGGGGAGAGGAGAGGTTGTTGGGAACTAGTTATGGTTGTGAAGGGTAGCAGAAGATAATGCGTGTGGGGCTTCCCTCAGTTGTGTTGCTGTGCTGGTGTTAATTAGGCTGTCTGTCTCTGCACATACCATACAGCAGTTATCGCTGAGTTGCCTCATGATCCCAGTCATTGGTGTACGACCTAAATTCTTATCTAGACATTTTTTGTTACTTCAAGCACAGCTACCGTGCTGGGTTTGAAGTTTATTGTTGAGTGTAGCGAATATTAAAGCTCTGTATTCCTAGTGGTTCACCTTCGCCTAAATATTTGCTGAACTTAATTGTGCTTGTGGAGTAGACGAGCTTCGGCTCTTTGGTACCGCCACTCAACCTTCACTCAACTGGTGTGCACACTCCAGAGTGTCGAGCTTATCATATCTACATTTTGACCTTCTTTTGTCAGTGTATTCAATTTCTTCACCACTGACACGAAGATAAATTATTTGTATTTTATGACTCGGTGTTCTCATTTTTCATCTTTGTTCCCTTCCCCCATCTCAAATTAATCTGGTTTGACTGCCCTATTAATTCTTTGAGAATTATGTACGTGGTAATCATATCTCCCCTAATACCCTGTCCCTCAGATACGTAAGGTTTAATTCCATTAGTCATAACTCGTCATTCGTATGTCGGTTTGGGCCTTCGTTTTGTCTGACAATATAGTACCTCGAGGCAGGTATCGCAGGATTGGTTTGACATGTTATTTATAACGTCTTGAATGATTCCTTATTCTCGTTTATAAAGCAGTTCTTACCTTGGCCAAGCTAGCACACGCCGCCACTGATATATCAGTTAGGTGTGGGCGGCAGGTGGTGGTGTGTCAGGTCTAGGATAGATGGATGGATTGAAGATTTAGCCACCCAAGAGGTGGCACGGCATGATTGTCACTAAATGGTTCCTGCCCGCACTTGGAATTGTTGGTGGTGAAGAGGTTTTCCGTTACGATGGTTTAGTTCAAGAAGGTACTACCTGGGGGGGAGTAGACGAACTCCCAGAACCTATCAAGCAGGTATCCTTACCTTGAGGTGATTTTGGGGCTCGGCGATCCCGCGACCCGGTCGTCGACCAGACCACCTCGTTGCTGGACTGGTCAACCAGGTTGTTGGACGCGGCTGCTCGCAGCCTGACGTATGGGGTAATGTTGTTTGTGGATGGTAGAGTGAGTGACTTGATGGTCGGATAGTGATACCGTGGTAATGGGTGGTACTGATAGTGGCTTCTTCTCGAGGTGGTGAAGAAGGGAAGAGTAGAGGTGCCACAGTACAAGACACGGTATGCACACCAGAGGCCACTGGATCTTCACTATCCATCCACCAAGTATAAAACACATTTCCGGAACAAAAGTGTTTTAAGAGGCAGCTCAAGTTCCTACAGGAAGTGGCGGGTCAGATGTTTTACAATAGATGTGTTGTAAACCATCTGCGGCCGCTGCCAGCAATAATCGTATGGGATGACATTATCAAGAGTCAAACCTGACGACTTATATTGAATTTTGTAACTAGCTCATCAAGATTGTAACTTGCTTAGCTAAATGAATTGTGGGGTTCAGTCTGAGCCCATTATGTGCCTCTGTAACCTTTCCACTACCGCCCACAAGATGGGTATGGGGTGCATATAAATGAACTAAACTAAAACAAACCTGCCCTTTGACCACCGCGCTGGGCTGAGAAAAACTCTCCAAACGAAATACTTGTGTAAAGGAGGAAATGTATCTGTTTTATCTCTCAGAATGTTCGGTAATATGTTTTTGCTTGTGATGTGTGTCTTTGTATG
>WNGS01000337.1:1805482-1818473 GCA_020271785.1 Procambarus virginalis | reverse complement strand
CTGTGAACTGGCAAAGTGATGCCGCCAGTTTGGATATTTATTGTGCTATTAATCTAATCTACAGAGAAGATTATTTATTAGGTCCCTTTTCACTGTCCAGATCATGATAAAATTTCCGGTATGGACAAATATTTTTTTAGTTGCAATATTTAATTATTAAATTTTATGTAATTCCGTACACATATTAGTCAGTTGTGACGTGGTGATGGTTTAGTTTATCTGTTGATGTTGTACTACTTGACCGTGAATTAATTGGAAGGGCAGGTCGAGGGCAAGGAGGCGTGGTCCTGGACCGGGCCGCGGGGACGACGAGCCCCGAAATCATCAAAGGTAAGAGTAAGGCAGGTTGTGTGCGCCGTCTTGCCGAACCTCATCGGAGGTTCTTTGTGGTGGGATATCCTTAAGAAAATATTCTAGTGAAAGGTCTAGTACACTTTTATGACCTTACCACGCTGCCTATATTATTGTGGTGGTGGTGGAGTGGTTGTGGCTCCGTGGTGGTGTGCTTGTGGCTCCCTGGTGGTGGTGGCGGTGTGCTTGTGGCTCCCTGGTGGTGGTGGTTGTGTGCTTGTGGCTCCCTGGTGGTGGTGGCGGCGGTGTGCTTGTGGCTCCCTGGTGGTGGTTGTGTGCTTGTGGCTCCCTGGTGGTGGTGGCGGTGTGCTTGTGGCTCCCTGGTGGTGGCGGTGTGCTTGTGGCTCCGTGGTGGTGGCGGTGTGCTTGTGGCTCCCTGGTGGTGGCGGTGTGCTTGTGGCTCCGTGGTGGTGGCGGGCGGTGTGCTTGTGGCTCCCTGGTGGTGGCGGTGTGCTTGTGGCTCCGTGGTGGTGGCGGTGTGCTTGTGGCTCCGTGGTGGTGGCGGTGTGCTTGTGGCTCCCTGGTGGTGGCGATGTGCTTGTGGCTCCCTGGTGGTGGCGGTGTGCTTGTGGCTCCCTGGTGGTGGCGATGTGCTTGTGGCTCCCTGGTGGTGGCGGTGTGCTTGTGGCTCCCTGGTGGTGGCGGTGTGCTTGTGGCTCCCTGGTGGTGGCGATGTGCTTGTGGCTCCCTGGTGGTGGCGGTGTGCTTGTGGCTCCCTGGTGGTGGCGGTGTGCTTGTGGCTCCCTGGTGGTGGCGGTGTGCTTGTGGCTCCCTGGTGGTGGCGGTGTGCTTGTGGCTCCCTGGTGGTGGCGGTGTGCTTGTGGCTCCCTGGTGGTGGCGATGTGCTTGTGGCTCCCTGGTGGTGGCGGTGTGCTTGTGGCTCCCTGGTGGTGGCGGTGTGCTTGTGGCTCCCTGGTGGTGGCGGTGTGCTTGTGGCTCCCTGGTGGTGGCGGTGTGCTTGTGGCTCCCTGGTGGTGGCGATGTGCTTGTGGCTCCCTGGTGGTGGCGGTGTGCTTGTGGCTCCCTGGTGGTGGCGATGTGCTTGTGGCTCCCTGGTGGTGGCGATGTGCTTGTGGCTCCCTGGTGGTGGCGGTGTGCTTGTGGCTCCCTGGTAGTGGCGTTTTTTTATTTTTATCAATTCAATTCAATTTCAACAATAAGAGGATCGACTGGGAAAAAATAAATGTAGACCTTTCAACCATTCAATGGGAGACGGTCTTAAGCGACAAAACTCCCACACAGGGAATAGATCAACTGACAGCTGAAGCATACAAGGTCTGCCTGAAGCACGTGTCTGTGAGGAGGGGCAGAAAGAGGAGCACTCTAGAAAGAGGAGGCAGAAGACTGTACAGTAGAAGGAAAAAAATAACGGAAATGCTTAGGCAGACACGACTATCACAAGCAAGAAAATAAACCTAAACAGGGAGATCGAGGAAATGGAACAACGTAGAAGCGATCATACGAGTCTCAGGAAATGGAATTGGAACAAAAAGCTATACAAGAGATAAAGAAAAATCCAAATATTTTTTTCACATGGCAAAATCAAAAACCTCCACCGGTATTGGACCTTTAATTACAACTAAAGGTACGTACACAGAGGACAACAAAGAAATTATTGTAATTCTAAGAAGCCAGTATGAGGCTATGTTTAGCACACCAATAAAAAACATGAAAGTTGATGACCCAGACAGCTTCTTTATGAATGACATTCAAGCTGCAGATAATATAACGGTTATTAACACGAACTCGGAAGACTTTGAAAGAGAAATTGACAATATGCCCATGCACTCGGCTCCTGGGCCTGACTCATGGAATTCAATATTAAAAGAAAATGTAAAGTACCAGTAGCGAGAACACTCGGCGTAATATGGAGAAAGAGCCTAGATACAGGGGAGATACCAGCAGCACTTAAATCTGCAGATATAGCTCCGTTGCACAAGGGGGGGAGTAAAGCCTTGGCAAAAATTATAGGCCAGTTTCACCAACATCACACATAATAAGTGTTTGAAACAATTATTAGGAATCAAATTTCTAGTTTTATGGAAAATAATGAGTTACACAACCCAGGACAACATGGATTTAGAGCGGGAAGATCCTGTCTGTCACAGTTACTCAACCACTGACAAAATCACAGAAGCTCTAGAAGAAAGCAAAATGCAGATGTAGTATACACAGCGGTGTGCTTGTGGCTCCCTGGTAGTGGTGGCGGTGGTGTGCTTGTGACTCCCTGATAGTGGTGGTGGTGTGCTTGTGGCTTCCTGGTAGTGGTAGTGGTGGTGGCAGCGGAGTGCTTGTGGCTCCCTGGTAGTGGTAGTGGTGGTGGCAGCGGTGTGCTTGTGGCTCCCTGGTAGTGGTGGCGGTGGTGTGCTTGTGGCTCCCTGGTAGTGGTGGCGGTGGTGTGCTTGTGGCTCCCTGGTAGTGGTAGTGGTGGTGGCAGCGGTGTGCTTGTGGCTCCGTGGGGGTGGGTGTGTGCGCGCATATATATAATTGGTGTTTACTGTACACGTGTATTGTTACAAATCATTTCAGTGTGTTGAGAAGTGTAGGTTTATGGCAGATGTGGGTATAGTGGTGCAAGAAAGCTATTAGGTGTGCGAGATGACGTAGGAGCGTAAGGAGAGTGTTGGGCAGGTGTGGTGCGAGGACAGCTTTATGGTGGCCCCCAGTTTTTACCCACGATTGGCTGAGGACTTTGGTCGTGGCCTCATACTGCTGTTATTGCTTCCACAGGAAATTGTGGTCCGTTTTTGTCTCGGTCAGTCTTGCTGGATGGCTCTTGTTGAACTGCACATGAGCACCATGAGAGAGAGGAGTGAGGGAGGGAGCCAGGGAGGGTGTGTGGGGGTGGAGGGGGGGGGAAGGAAGAGGTGGGACACGCGAAACAGGAACACCGGGTCAGAAAACAAAAAATAATGGCATTCATATTTTACAATTCGGTTCATAAACTGTAAGTTTGCGGAAGGAGAGGGGGGGGAGGGGAGTGATGGTGCTGTGTAGGCAACATTAAATAGTGGTCGGTGGTCCGTAACATTCACAATGCACGCGAAATTTGAGATACGGTTTTTGTTAATACTTCAGTGTACATATTAGTGTACTTCAGTGTACTAATATGTACATAATACTTATGTACATATTAGTACTGTTGTGTGGCGGCATTACACAGCTCGCAGCATAGGTGTCTGTCTTCACTATTTGGAAATCCACCTCCCGGCCTGCGAGAGGAGACTACTTCTCGCCATCAGCCACAGCTAAACCATTGCTCCTATGTCTGTGTCCGCCATATTTGTTTCTTCCAAGTTTTCGTGCGCGGTCTTCAGAATGGCAGATCGTATTAACTAGAAGCTTAAATTATTGACATATAAAAGAAAGATTGATGAAATTGATTAATATATAGTCACGTAGAAGTCAGTTTTAAAATTAATTTAACAATCCTCTTATATTTGGAATGTTTTTATTACCCCCACAGCTTTATTAAGTTTTAGTACTTCTGTAATTACGTCGTATATATAATAATACATATTATATAATATTATAGTATTACTTTTATTATGTTTTTAATATAATACGAGTGATGGAACGGAGGAGGAGGAGAGTGGGTGGGGATGACAATGAAGATGGAAATAGTGTTGGTGGGAAGATGAGGACTGGAGGAGGGGGGGGGGAGGGATTACAGAGCGTCGCAGCCACACTCTTCCCTCCACTCCATCTGAACGTTCACATCCCCTCCAGCGAAAATGTAAACACTGAAGTGAATAACAGAACTGATCATTGTGGCAATCGATTCCATTGTTATATACTCTCTACCTGCTTTTGCCGTCACTTTATCTCAGTGTCGTCTTCTGTTTTCCTTCCTTCCTTCCTTCTCTCTCACTTTTTGATGAATGTTCATCATCACATTGTCTACCGCTCCACACGCAGAATATTACATGAACGCCGCTGTTGGCTCCGGCAGGGAGCGTATGGAGCGTATGGCCGCTTATGGAAGTACGCGCGCGCCAGGTGATCCCTGGCGGTATTGGTGAGTGTTGCCTGAACTAGGGCAAGTGGGTGGGAAGGTTGGAGTGTTGGGGTTTCAGGGGAGGGGGAAGGGGGGGTTGAAGCTTCAACCACAATGCCTTCAGTCAGCATGTCGATACGGATAATCCCGGATGGCCGACTGACAACACAATGGCTGGTAGTTCGCCAAGCCCGCGGCGTTTTTTGCTGTTAACGTTTTCGCAGGCTGCCGGGGTCGTTAAATTGGGATCTGCGTTGGTGCCGGTAACGGGGCGTTACTTTCCAAGGCTGTTTGGGTTTTATTCTCTTCTCTCTTGCTCTTTTTTTTTCCCACTCCCCTTCTTTATCTTTCCTGTTTCTTATTAGCATTTGTTTACACAAGTTCCGTTTAATTAATAATAATAAAGCAAAGATATTTTTCTGTTGTGCATACATGGTAATATTACAAAAAGTATTGTAAATATGAATTATGTATAATTTGTGTTCCATCCGGCAAAAGTGTCACAATCCCAACTTTTTTCATTATTGTTAGGAGAGCGGAGGAAGTTTTGTAGTGTGTAACTGGACGAGTCGGTACGCTCTCCACAGCCAATATGTACTTGGAAGAAAGTACACGACTATCTTCTATACATGTCGGGCACGGTGGATAGGAGCGAGTCACGGTTCAGGTTCATGTTTACGGTTCACATGTTCCGTACACATGAACGTGTTTATGTCCATGAACGTGTTCAGGTTTACGATGGGTCACCGTGGAGATTTACTTCCAAGATCTTCGTGTGATGCATTTCATTGGCTAAAATGTTCCCTGTTCTGTACATGGTGCAGCCTTGCCCGTGGGTGTATAGTGCAGCCTTGCCCGTGGGTGTATAGTGTATGGTGCACCGTACCAAAGGTACAACAACCTGCAATAACCAACAACTGTGCCCAATGCGGAACAAGCAATGTTTTTTAATTGGAAGAGATAGTCAATCAGTCGAGTGGCGATGTTTATATGAGCAAACGAACCGTGAAATGAAGGTTTGCTGTATTTGGGGAACTTTTCCATCAAAATCCCCCTAAAAAAGGATTGGTCAGCGTACCTCTACCGCAGAATGTAATTAAGGATGGATGGTAATGGCTATATTCGCTTTCTGTGTATTTTAGTAATATATTTTTATTTTACATTTTGCTGTTGAAAGTAATACACTAAAAGAAGTTTTAAATTTCATTAAAAATCTTCCCCATAGCCTTTAATAATAGTCGTGCTTATACGGACAATGAAATAATGATAGGCTTAACGTTAATGGTAATTTTAGTAAAATGTAATTATTCACTTTTGTGTTGAAAACTGGAATTGAGCAGACGTGTGTGTGTGTGTGTGTGTGTGTGTGTGTGTGTGTGTGTGTGTGTGTGTGTGTGTGTGTGTGTGTGTGTGTAGGCCATAAGGGTGGAGGAGGATGGAGAGGTGGTGACATGAGAGTGAGGGTGGTGGTGGAGGGTGGGAGAGATGACCTGGTGTTGTGTAAGGGTGGGCACAAGGAGGCGGGCGGGCGGCTCTTGTTGGTTCTGGTAGCTTTGGTAATAATGGGTCCTCTCCTCGCGCGCCCTCCTCCATTGTTGCCTCACCACGCTGCACACTCCTGCAAGGTCTCGGCACTGTGCCAGGGTGGGGGGGGGAAGGGGGCGTGCTGTGGCCCGGGGGGGGGGGGGGTGAGGAGGGCGTGCTGTGGCCAGGGGGAGACGGGCGTGCTGTGGGGGAGGGGACGAGTATTGGATAAATATATTTGATTGTGGCCCCACATATAATACATATATATGCTATTCTAGGCCTAGGCCTATTTGTTTTATTTTTAGCTTGTTTTTTCCGGTCTATATAAAAATCAAGTTCAAAAAGTGGCTTACTGGGGCTACATATTGGTACGATCAAGCACATAGTTGCAAAAAGTACTGTACTATAATTTCAGGAGGAAATTATATATATACTCAGTATGTGTAGAGGGAGTGTTGAAAAATCTTGGGCTTTGATGTTAGAGTTCTCTCTCAGCGTGTCTCTTGCATCTCTGCTTTTTAACGGGGGTATTGTGCCCGTACTGTCATGCCTCCAGGTCTAATGTGGTGGTGTTGACCTGTGCACATTTGGAAGCTTTACATCTTAATCAAATTCACCAGCTGCCATTCCTGAATGTTGGTATATTTTAAAAGGCCGAAAAGAATATTACCCAGAAACGTGCGAGATGTCACACCACATGTGTTCGTTCTGTGAGGTGTTGGTTAGCCACGTGTTGGACAGTAGAGCTCATCCCGCCAGACGCGGGAGAAGTGTGTTACCAACTCTGGGAAACTTGAGTAAGTATAGCCAGTGGTGTAGGAGCGGTGGCTGGTGACGTCAGTGGCCTCCACACTGCAACAATGTATTGTCATTCAACACATCATGGACAAACGTGTTATTTTTAGCTTGGTTGCCCAAGGAATTGCCCAAGGTCAACAATTCCTGGTTACCTGGTTGATAACCAGGTATCAACCAGGTAACCAGGAAACCAGGAATTGTTGACGTTGTGTTCCCTTACCTTCAGGTTACCTCGAGGTAGGTAGTTGAGGTAGTTACCCCGGTGTTTCCGGGGCTTAGCGTCCCCGCGGTCCAGTCGTCGACCAGGCCTCCTCGTTGCTGGACTGTCCAACCAGGCTGTTGGACGCGGCTTCTCGCAGCCTGACGTATGAGTCACAGCCTGGTTGATCAGGTATCCTTTGGAGGTGCTTATCCAGTTCTCTCTTGAACACTGTGAGGCGTCGGCCAGTTATGCCCTTTACGTGTAGCGGAAGCGTTTTAAACAGTTTCGCGCCCCTGATGTTGATAATGACCTTGCATAAGGTCGTGGATGTTTGCTTGCTTGTAGTGCCGCTTGTGAAGCGTATGTTTTGCCTTCAGTAGTCAGCGCCATACACGTGGGCCGTCAAGCAACAGTCTCTTGGACCAAGTTATCACAAGTCGAGCCTGGCCCAGGTTTGGCTCGGGGATTAGAACTCCTCTCGAAACCTTCTCCAGGTATGTTCAAGGTATGCAGGTGGTGGGACGCATTGTGTAATAACTTATTGATAAAGTAGTGACGAGGCTGTAGGATTTTACTAAACAATATACAGTATATACAAAATATAAAATTTTCAACCAGATTGAAATGGCTACAGTAATAAGAGTATAGAACGATGGTAGTAACAGACTAGGTAATGTTCTCGTTCGTACCGTAGCAGAGAAGTTTATTATTATTATTATTAGTATTTTCTACCACAGACGTGGCCACACATTTACAATGCTAACCAGCATATATACATTTTCTTCTGTCGTCCATGGACAGGGTGAGAGATGTGTTAAACATATAGTTCAAGGGTTTATTGAACAATCAACCACAGAAGTGAATTATAACTAGTAGTAATGGAGAGACTTGACTTACATTCTCTACAACTACGAGGCTTAAAGGGTGACATTAATGTAGTATACAAATAGATGAAATGGTATAACAGAAAGGGATATATCTTATGACTTTAAATACATCAACACAAAATAGAACACGAAACAATGGATATAAATTGGATAATTTTACTCTGGAAAGTCTTGGGTAAATACGTTTCTGAACAGGGTAGTTGATTTATGGATGAAGTTACCGGGTAACAATAGAAGTGAGAGTGCTGGATTGTTTCAAGCTAAGGTGAGATATAAATAAGATGCATAGTACAAGCCATTATAGTTCATTTTATTTTTGTAATCATATGTAAGTGAGGAATGGGTTTCAAGCTTGTAATTCTCATATTCGGTAGTGTTGTATATAATTGAGGGTACTGTGTCGCCAGACGTGTTTGTAGATATGGTGGCCGGCACGCTAAATGTAGCGTCCAGGGCCAGATTTACTCAAGCACTTACGAACCTGCACATCTTTTCTCAATCTTTGGCGGCTTTGTTTCCAATTATTAAACAGTTAATGAGCTCCGAAGCACCATAAGGCTGTTTATAACAATAACAACAGTTGAATGGGAAGTTTCACGCTTGTAAACTGTTTAATACAGTTTACAAGCGTGAAAACTTCCCAATCAACTGTTATTGTTATAAACAGCCTTCTGGTGCTTCGGAGCTCATTAACTGTTTAATAATTGGAAACAAAGCAACCAAAGATTGAGAACAGATGTGCAGGTTCGTAAGTGCTTGCGTAAGTGCTTTCATGAATCTGGCCCCCAGGGTGCTGGAAGAAGGGTGAATGGAGCGAGTGCAATCGGGAGGGCAGGCAGGCAAGTTGGCGTGACACACTAGCAGGTACTCGTGCAGTCAGGCCAACTCCAGGATAAGCAGGTGAACGAGCTAACAGGCGTCCTGGTAAACAGGTTGGCTTGGGCTGGGGTGGGGGAAGAATGTTCGCTCAAACAAAACATTTCATTTGAATATTTCTTATACCTTTTCACCTATCTGTAAAACAATGAAAATTGCGTCCGGGATGATGCGCGAATGTTTCACAAATTCCTCGAAATTGTTTAGATTGCATAATATTGAAACACGAGTTAGTAATTAGTTATATACTTGGTTGGTTTATTAGACTTTTTATTTACATGTTAAAAATGGTTGTGTTTATCCATTAAAGACTGTTTTCTAATACCGTCTTAGCTCTTGGACCCCGCCTATCAAACCGGTTGTCTTATGTTCTGACTCCCCATCTATTTTCCTCTACCATATTTACATTTATTTCTCACTCGGGCGTCGTCCATTTTGTGCTCCACTAAATTATACGGCTGTAGTTATATTAATAACGGCAGTATAAAGCTAATGTTACTATTACGGTCATTGTTATTCATCGGCATTCTAATCTTTTATTTTTCTCTTTTTGTTCTCTTAGTTGAGTGACATGAGAATGTTAGCGTGGAGAGGCTGGTTATAGGTGGTCAGGCGTCTTGTCCAGTCACTAAACTGTAGTTCGGTGACTGGACAAGATTGACAAGATTCCTCTTGCCAAGGAAGGCCAACCAAGAACAATAATTTTTTGTAGTGTGCAAAAAATATTTAATGATTCGTTAAGGAGTATGTAGGCAAAATATTTCGTGTGTGTGTAAAGAGCAGTTCTTAGTGTTTTGTTCTCACGAGGGAAGTAATGCCTTTGTTCAGTCATGACGCCTAATGGTCTATTATTCTCCAACCGCCTCCCTCTCTCCTCCTCCCTCTCCCGCCCCTCCTTTCCTTCCCTCTCCACCTCCTCAGTCTTTCAATTATCCGTCATCCTGAGCGGCCGAGATTATTGATCCCGGAGAGAAAAAGTTTTCTACGATTATCTGGCACTGGTGGACCGGCGGTGAGGGCGGGCGACTTTCGGCAGGGGCAGACACAGCCTAGTTCTCCACCACCCGCCCGCTGTTCTCAAAGTTTAGGAGTCTGATCTCATCCTTACTGTTTCATATCATGGGTGGGTAAACTGCGGCAGCTCCAGCCACCGCCGCTGCCGGCTAGTCCTCAAGGCACATACGCATGCGGACAGGTGCCCAGGCAAGCAGATAAACTGACACTCATGTGCCACATCTACATCACCACCATCAGTGTATGCCACGGGGTATTGCTGTTGTTGTCATTGTCACGTGTTTGTACCTGTGTTGCTTGTGTTAGGCTGCTGTCCTTATCTGTGTTGGTGTTGAGCTGCTGCTGCCGCCACACTGCTCCACCTGCACCACTGGGGCTCACGCTCTCGCCGTTAGTTGGTCGTATGGCTGATAAAGTTGTGCATTTCCTGGTTGTAATATGACAGGACATGTTTGCTGTGGCTGAAGTTATGGTAATACTGTTGGCTCGTGCACACACTGGCATTATTAGAGGTGAGGTGCTCCCTTACGCTGTTACTCTCGAGCCCTATACACATACACCCCGCCACAACCCCCACTCCCACCCCAATTTTAACTACAATTTTCAACTTAGCTGTATTATTGTCGGGAAGCTCCCTACTGTGGCTGGGACATTAGCTCCCCGGGGGGGGGGGGCTTATTATAGAAGACATTACCCCTTAACACAAGGAGGAGGTGGAGGGATTGTATACCATAAGGGATATCTTAATGTGCCTAGGTGTGCTAAACTTGTTATCCTCTGATGCCTGGGAATACTTCCCTGGCATCGGCATATTTCTCTTGAAGACAGTATCCTCATGTCTGGTTGATTTTTACACCCCACATGCAACAGACGTATTTTGAGCAGAGATCTTCATATTTCATACAATTAACTATTGGTTTATAAGAAAATACTTAAAGCAGGTGCTCCAATATCTTAGCTCGTATCCACAGCAAATTCCATTCTGCCCTCGTTCCAGAATAGAACGTGTGCGCGCCCCAGTCGCTATAATGGTAGAAGGAATGTTTTACGAAGGAACAGAGGCTGGCTGTGTATACCTGATCAATACCAGCACTCTGAAATATTGCTTGTAGAGCTTTGATTTATTTACGTCCAAGGCTAACATTCACTATTTTTTTTTAGCAAGGCTGGTCAGAGGTTAGTATACAAGTCACACTGAACACCTCGCAAGATATAACAAGTTAAGGGATCCAACCTCGTACTATAAGCTCTCTATTTCATCCAAGTGTTGACGGCGAACTTTGCGAGCATGCGGTTTTGGCCAGGAGCATTTTATTTAATTTTATGGAAGTTTAAACAAAAGTACACCTGATCTAGTTACCTATTTTCGGATGGGAGAATGTAAGTGCTCGATTGGAGAAGGTACTCATAGTACAGGATATGGCATGGGCTGGTCGTGAGGTCAATTGTTGCCGAAGGCTGCTAGTTTAATGTGCACCCTATACTCATCCTGTTAGCGGTAGCGCAAAAAAAAAGAGGGCAAAAGGTCTTTATCAGACTTCAACGGAGATTATTACATTATGTCGTGTGGTTGTAAGGAGTACAGCAGACGTAGGACTATCCTATGTCTGCTTTCACTTATACTTACGCAAGCAACACGTGTAGATGTGGCACATGAGTATTTAAATAAATCCTCAGGTAAATACTGCAACGTGCAGACTGGGTAACACCGTAACCCAGCTAGGAACCATAATATCTTGCAACTACTCCATCGTATTCAAGTCGACTATGTCCGGTTACTAGCCAGAATCCGCTGTAAATTAGACAATGAGGCGTTGAAGCACGTAGCCTATCTGTAAAGGTCCTGGAGAGGCGTGGTCGTGTGGGACCCGCTAGTTTGTCGTGCAGGAAGACCGGACTGCATTGCCAAGCCCGTTCTCCTGATTTCCCACTGACCAATACGGGAGGCATTAGATGATGTAGGAACCATGGCACTGACGGATTGCGGGCCCGGTTATGGCCGGGAGAAGGCTGACATCCACGTTCAATATATGCCACGCAACACTCACCAGATTTATGCCCAGTAAAATGCACCATAAATGTCAATCATGGGGTAAAAAATGTTTCAGGCCAGCGAAAATGTCACTAAAATTAACCTGATTTAGCTGATTGACACAAACTTCGGCGTTGGAGAGAATTGATTGTAATGATATTTGTGTTTCAACATTACACACTTGTAAATGATGTTTGGAGGGTATATTTATTCGTTCGTGCGTGTACACATCTAATTGTACTGGAGCGAAGGAAGTAGTAGGAAATGAAGGATAGAGCAGTGAAGCGTTGATGTGCCATAGACACAATACCCTTCAGAATCCTGCCAGCAAGTCTAAGAAATATTATTGGAACAAATGTGGACTCTTTTTAAAGACAAAAATTTCCCAGAGTACCAGAGCAACTGGGTTGTAGTGTATACTGTATGTGGGCCTGCGGGCCGCGTCAAACAATAACATGTTGGACCAAGTCATTCCTGGTTACACAAACCCCAGGCCGGGCTTAGGGAGTAGAACAACTCCCAAAACGCACTTGGAGGAGTTCTGCTCGCAGTGGGTTCAGGTGGTGGTGGATACAGCAGTGTCCATCACTACCACCTGCTGCCCCCTGGATAGATCACTAAACACCTAGACCAACATGAACTTACTGGTCAATTTTAATAACTGAGAGTTCGTCTGGAGTAATTATGAAGTTGTGTATTCTCCTCTTAACCTTTTGTCAGGCAACTTGCTACTGATCGCTAATTAGAACGAACATTAATTGCTGGATAAACTATCGGCAAAGAAGTCATTAGTGTCGGTTATCATCACAAGTTGTGTAAAGCTTTGAGTGTGATTCTGGGAGGTGGTATTGTCGTGTCCATCATGAAAACTCCAACCACCAATTATCCTAGTCCAAGTGTTTTGTCGGCGGGTGTCTGTACTCGGCTAGTTGTGTTTACAGCGGTTGAGCTCTGGCTTTTTGGTCCCGCCTCTCAACTGTCAGTCAACTGGTGTACTGGAGTGGTGTTCTGGAGCCAATTAGGCTCTTATCAAATCTGCATCTGAAATTATGTATGGAGTCTGCCTCCACCACATCACTGCATTCCATCTGTTACTGTGAAACTGAAACGGTTCTTTCTAACGTCCCTGTGGCTCATTTGGGTACTCAGTTTCCACCTGTACTCACCTAGTTGTGCTTGCGGGGATTGAGCTCTGGCTCTTTGGGGTGTATGTGTGTGTATTCATCTAGTTGTATTCACCTAGTTTTGCTGCCCGGGGGTGGGGGTTGAGCTCTGCTCTTTCGGCCCGCCTCTCTCCTGTCGATTAG
>WNGS01000337.1:1785126-1802882 GCA_020271785.1 Procambarus virginalis | reverse complement strand
CCCCCTGCCACGATGGCGCCCCTGCCATCCTTGTCGGTGTGGCGGGACCTGTCCCCGCAACATCAAAGCTCACACTGCTGACTGTAGTTGTCTTAACAGGCGGATTTGTCGTCATCGGTCTCAAGTTAATTTGTCGCAGTTAGTCTCAGTTCTAAGAGGAAACCGAGGAAAACGGATGATGCTTCGAGTTTGAAGACTGTTTAGAGCACAGATCATTCCCGGAGTAGTGCCTCCTTCACCTAACAGTGCTGGCGTCGTGAGCCAACCAGCCGCCATATCCCCATCACTTGCGTTTTATCGCCGAAAGACAGAGATCGGCACTTAAATGACAGCTGTCGGTAATCCTCGGTATATTCCCCAATATATTTTTTTTTTTTTATGTCTAGCTTATTTCCTTGCATTCCAAGCAGAATTGGCGAGCTCCTGCTCCATCTTCATATCTGCCATAGGCGGATTACACAGGTGGTGTCAGGGGACTAAGGCCAGCATTGATCCACCACCCCTCCTCCCCTTCCCACCCTTCTCGTTCTGGGAAGTTAATGTCCTGCCAGAGGAAGATCTGGCGCAGCAGTCGCGCCCTTGAGGGAAGCCAGTCGGTCTTACAGCTTCCCTCACCTCACAAAAGACGCAGCCTATAAAACCCTTATGTGGCCGCGGCCTCTCGTTAAGAACCGATGCTCAACGAAGAAAAAAAAGCCCCTTTTCACTCTGATTTTCTGTGTGTGTTTGTACTCGCCTGGTTGTGCTTGCGGGGTTGAGTTTGGCTCTTTGGTCACGCCTCTCAACTGTCAATCAACTGGTGTACAGATTCCTGAGCCTACTGGGCTCTATCATATCTACATTTGAAACTGTGTATGGAGTCAGCCTCCACCACATTACTTCCTAGTGGGAAGTGTGTGTGTGTGTGTGTGTGTGGGGTGGGTGGGTGGTTGGTGGGTGGGTGGGTGGGTGGGTGGGTGGGGTGTGTGTGGTGTGGTGTGTGTGGGTGGTGGGTGGGTGGGTGGGTGGGTGGTGGGTGTGGGTGTGTGTGTGTGTGGTGTGTGTGTGTATTCACTTAGTTTGTATTCACTTAGTTGTATTTTACGGGGGTTGAGCTTTGCTCTTTCGGCCCGCCTCTCAACTGTCAATCAACTGTTTACTAACTACACTAACTTTTTTTTTTTTTTTTTTTTTTTTTTTTTTTTCTCCCCACACCACACACACAAACACACTCCCCGAAGCAGCCCGTGACAGCTGACTAACTCCCAGGTACCTATTTACTGCTAGGTAACAGGGGCATTCAGGGTGAAAGAAACTTTGCCCATTTGTTTCTGCCGGGTGCGGGAATCGAACCCGCGCCACAGATTACAAGTCCTGCGCGATATCCACCAGGCTACCTGGCCCCCTGTGTGTGTGGTGTGTGTGTGTGTGTGTGTGTGTGTGGTGTGGGTGTGTGGTGTGTGTGTGTGTGTGTGTGTGTGTGTGTGTGTGTGTGTGTGTGTGTGTGGGGTGTGTGTGTGTGTGTGAACAAATGCTACGAAGAAAATTACACGCACAAATTGAACACAACTAATAGCATTATTACAGTTGCTAATTTATTGTGGATTTTTTTTCATTTTACGTAAATTCTTTTTACCATCTAGAGTCTAGAGGGGTGAAGAAACGCTAGATAACTGGTGACATTATGAGGTGCCTGATAGCTGGGTGGACAGCGCTCGGATTCGTAGTCCTGAGGTCCGGTTCGATCCCCGGTGGAGGACGGAGATAAATGGGCAAAATGTTTCTTTTACCACTGATGCCCCTGTTATCTAGCAGTAAATAGGTACTGGGAGTTAGACAGCTGCTACGGTTGCTACGCGGGCCGCGGGGACGCTAAAGCCCCGAAATCATCTCAAGATAACCTCAAGACATCTTCAGGAATATACACACGGTACAGAGCGCGCTAGTATAACAGTTCGGTGCAAGAACATTGTGTCGGGTCGAGTTATCTGCCCCATCATACAGTGTTCATCATAAGGAAGCCTTAAGCGTAGAGAGCGACCAACTATAGGGTTATGTGACCATTGTTTAACGCGGCGGGTATCTTCTTCTTCTTCCCTCAGGGCAGAGGCGGCACCACACACCTGGATGCTCAATTTTCAATTCATTCGAGAATTAGTGGGTTAAGATCGCGACTAAAGACGGCCTTAAGTCTTCCCAGCCACCTCCTGTCATAACTATAATGATTTTAAACGTTCATATACGGTAGACAAATTGGACACCACCGCGCCACCCATTACCCCACCACCACCTGCCACCCATTACCACCACCACCCTGCCACCCATTACCACCACCACCCTGCCACCCATTACCACCACCACCTTGCCACCCATTACCACCACCACCCTCCACCCATTACCACCACCACCCTGCCACCCATCACCACCACCACCCTGCCACCCATCATGACCACCACCACCCTGCCACCCATTACCACCACCACCCTTGCCACGGCATTACTCATCATTCATCATAATTGGAAATAGATGACTGGTAGCTGTAATGCTTCATATTTTGTTAGGAAATAGTGTGTGATAAGTGTAAATTAAAATGTGGTCATAATTTAGGCCTATTTTGGTGTTATGAAAATAAAAGTTTGACGTTTACTGCCGCGTGTTGCATGATTACGGGCTTTTGTATATATACTGACTTGCATTGAGGCAGCGTGCTATTTTTAATTCACCGCAACATATTTATTAGTGACGGTCGCACTTGCTACTGAAAATATATTTGAGAGCGTCCTCAGAGTGGTGCGTGGGCTGGAGCGGTGGTGGGGGTCCCTGGCACTCCGCCGTCATCTGATATTATACACCTTTTGAACTAATATTTCCTATCTCGGCTCCACCTTCCTCCACACTTAGTCAATAGTACTCACCTGGTTGTGCTTGCGGGGGTTGAGTTTGGCTCTTTGGTTCCGCCTCTCGACTGTCAATCGGTGTACAGGTTCCTGAGCCTATTGGGCTCTATCATATCTACATTTGGATCTGTGTATGGAGTCAGCCTCCACCACATCACTGCCTAATGCATTGCATCTGTTAACTACTCTTAACACTAAGAGGTTCTTTGTGGTTCATTTGGGTACTCGGTTTCCACCTGTCCCCTTGTTCGCGTACCATCCGTGTAATGTGTGTGTGTGTGTGTGTGTTGGGGGGGGGGCCAGATAGTGGTAACATGTCGAAAATTCAACTGTTCCATAGTGTTTGGGTATTTCACTCTACTACCACACGTGTCCGTTTCACCAATTACACACATGATGCTATCATAGTAGTTAGATATTTGAGGAGCCATATCAATATGGGATTCATTGAGAATCCTCAGATATTCATTTCTTGAGGAACGAGTGCTTTATGGAATTTCAGTGCCTTTATGCAGCCTGTGATTTGATCTCTAATACACAAGACTATCGAGGTGAGGTTCCTGGTAATATGGAGTGGAAAACTTGGCCGATCATCTTCCAGACTTGTTCCACTTTGGAGACAAATGGAGAGAGAACTTCAAAATCTGGGCGGAAGTTCAGAATTGTTGTCGAGGTCGGCACGAGCTAAATGGCTTATGGAAGCTTCTTCTAGAGTTCTTTCTATATTGTGATGCGTTAATGGTTGAGGTGGACCGGGGTGTCCACCCTGAAGCTTCGGGGATATGTGGCCAGGGAAGGGACTTGTTTCTCCACAATCTTGGTGCGTTTTACCAAGTGTTCTTTGTTCTTATTAAGGCGATTACAATGGGTGACCACACACACACACACACACACACACACACACACACACACACACACACGCACACGCACACGCACACGCACACGCACACGCACACGCACACACGCACACACGCGCACACGCGGCTCCAGCATGGAGTCCATATCTAGTCAAACATAAGACTAAACTGGAAAAGGTTCAAAGGTTTGCCACCAGACTAGTACCCGAGCTGAGAGGTATGAGCTACGAGGAGAGACTACGGGAATTAAACCTCACTTCGTTGGAAGACAGAAGAGTTAGGGGGGACATGATCTTAATAGTAACTTTACTCGTACTTAAAACTAAATGTTTAAATGTTGAAATACTGTAGGTTTAATATATCAACTCGCGCTTATTGATAGTTTCATTAGTGGATTGAATCCCACAAACTGTTTAATATATGAAGGGGTAAAATGATGGCAGAAAGGTCCGTATTTGATGACAAATTCAGATTTGTCAAATTAATAGGATACCAAGTTTAATGAGTTTACGGTAATTGAAAAATAGATTCATCCACTTCACATTGGCGCTAAAAATGACTTTAATTTCGATTGATCTTTTTTTGTGGCTCTGGAACTGGCTATGCGTGCGTCTGTGTTCAGTAATATCATTATTTTTCCCTTTTTCCAATTGCATTGGGTGGGGGGGGGAGACACCCGACAGGAAAGGATGGAAGTGTTAAAAGATAAGTTGGTTAGTGTAGACAAGTGTGTGACGCCCGAACGTTCCACACGATACTGTACGTCACACTCCAGTGTGGCGGGAACGAGGCTGAACAGCGCTCCACGTAGTGTGGCAAACACTGCAGGTCATCATTCCTTACCTCTAACAAACTGCTTCCATTCTGGCTTTTTCTTCATACTGGTCGGCGTTCAATCCCCGACCGTCCAAGTGGTTGGGCACCATTCCTTTCCCCCGTCTCATCCCAAATCCTTTTTCTTCATGCTGGTCGGAGTTCAATCCCCGACCGTCCAAGTGGTTGGGCACCATTCCTTTCCCCCGTCCCATCCCAAATCCTTATCCTGACCCTGCTTTCAAGTGCTATATAGTCATAATGGCTTGGCGCTTTCTTCCTGATAATTCCCTTCCCTGCTGGCTTTTTCCTTGCCACTTCTCGTGCAGGTCACATACAGCTCACGTTTTGTCATCATTGTCTACAACATTCCTTTTTCTTTTCTACTACCACTGCTGTTTCTTCAAACTACTACTACCTTACCTACCATGGGGTTACCTTGTGATGGACCCGAGGACCAACATTCCCCGCGGCCCGGTCTCTTGACCAGGCCTCCTGGTTGGTAGTCTGGTCAACCAGGCCGTTCGACGCAACTCTCAGCCTGGTTGGTCAGGTATCCTTTGAAGGCGTCTACCTAACAACCAGCAAATAAACTTGAGTTGTGTAAGTAGTCGAGGACGAGACAAAACTCTTCAGTGTATATTCTGTACAGAGATAAACGGAATATACTTCTCGGTGAAAACATTCCTTATGGAAGCTTCGAACAGGAAGATTGTGCTACGCACAACCCATCCTCATAAACAAAGGCCAAAGTCCATTCCATGCACCCGTCAGACCCCCTGTTCATGAATGCAAAACGGTTTACACACGACTAACAACTGATGACATCAGATTACATCTGGAACAAGTGCTTCGCTGGCGGCTTTTGTTCGAACCACAACGCTGTACATGCTTCACCCATGTACTACAAATAATCGACAACAGAACCTAAACACCTAACCTAACCAATGACTAAATATGCACAGTATGCTATAATATATAATAATAACTTTTATTTTAGAAAATTTCTATTTTGAATGAACAGCATGTTAAAATTTATGAATGCGTCTTTGGGGTCGACCGCTGGATGGAATGAACTTGGCATGAGGTATCAATGCAATAGATGTTTGTCTAGCTTAAAAAAATAGTAATATTGATCAGTAAAGACCTACCTGTCTGTGATCCAAGAGGAAGCAGCGAGGAATTGTGGAGTGCACTTCCCCCCCTGGTTGAGTTATGTGCTCGTATATGTATGACATGGAGCGTTTTATGAATTGTTTTGCATAAATATTGCACGGGCTGCTTCATAAAGTGTGGCAAGTGTCAGTAAAGGCGGCTGATGTTACCGCGTGAAGTGAGGCCAGGAGGATGGGGTCGTGTTGTTGTTGTTGTTGTGGAGGAGGTGCCCACGATGGGTTCTGGTGACTACTATAGTACCCTTGAGGTGCTGGTTTACTGCTATAGTACCTTGAGGTGCTGGTTTACTGCTATAGTACCTTGAGGTGCTGGTTTACTCCTATAGTACCTTGAGGTGCTGGTTTACTACTATAGTACCTTGAGGTGCTGGTTTACTACTACAGTACCTTGAGGTGCTGGTTTACTGCTACAGTACCTTGAGGTGCTGGTTTATTGCTATAGTACCTTGAGGTGCTGGTTTACTACTACAGTACCTTGAGGTGCTGGTTTACTACTATAGTACCTTGAGGTGCTGGTTTACTACTACAGTACCTTGAGGTGCTGGTTTACTACTACAGTACCTTGAGGTGCTGGTTTACTACTACAGTACCTTGAGGTGCTGGTTTACTATTATAGTACCTTGAGGTGCTGGTTTACTGCTATAGTACCCTTGAGGTGCTGGTTTACTGCTATAGTACCTTGAGGTGCTGGTTTACTGCTACAGTACCTTGAGGTGCTGGTTTATTGCTATAGTACCTTGAGGTGCTGGTTTACTATTATAGTACCTTGAGGTGCTGGTTTACTGCTATAGTACCCTTGAGGTGCTGGTTTACTGCTACAGTACCTTGAGGTGCTGGTTTACTGCTACAGTACCTTGAGGTGCTGGTTTATTGCTATAGTACCTTGAGGTGCTGGTTTACTACTACAGTACCTTGAGGTGCTGGTTTACTACTACAGTACCTTGAGGTGCTGGTTTACTACTACAGTACCTTGAGGTGCTGGTTTACTATTATAGTACCTTGAGGTGCTGGTTTACTGCTACAGTACCCTTGAGGTGCTGGTTTACTGCTATAGTACCTTGAGGTGCTGGTTTACTGCTATAGTACCCTTGAGGTGCTGGTTTACTGCTATAGTACCTTGAGGTGCTGGTTACTACTACAGTACCTTGAGGTGCTGGTTTACTACTACAGTACCTTGAGGTGCTGGTTTACTACTACAGTACCTTGAGGTGCTGGTTTACTACTACAGTACCTTGAGGTGCTGGTTTACTATTATAGTACCTTGAGGTGCTGGTTTACTGTACCCCGAGGAAGACCAGTCTACCCCCCAACTGTACTTTCGTGAAGGGGGAAGACTGGGAAACAGGATCAGGTAGAATGGGAGATGGAGAGGGCAGGTAACTGGTGAGAGGATGGGTGTGTAAGGGATGATCAGAATGAGAAGGCATGAAGAGAAACGGACGATCAGGGTTCGCCTGAACGAATGACTTAATTTTGTTACACTAAATATATCATTTAATTTCAGCTTACCAGTAGTTGGCGTATAGTTTTCTTCTCCATGCCCAGCCTGAGGCCAGGCTTGTTGATACCTGGTTGATGGGGTTCTGGGGGAGTTCTACTCCCGAGGCCAGGCTCGACTTGTGAGAGTTTGGTCCACCAGGCTGTTGCTTGGAGCGGCCCGCAGGCCCACATACCCACCACAACCCGGCTGATCCGGAACTTCTCTTAGAAAACAGTCCAGTTTTCTCTTGAAGATGTCCACGGTTGTTCCGGCAATATTTCTTATAGTTGTCTTGTAGTAACTTAATTAAATTAATAATAAGGCTGTTGATTGTATAGTAACACTGTTTTTATCTTTCAAACTATTGTTTTATCACTTGGTGCAAATGTTAAAGAAAACTAGACCTATACATCACTTGCCGGAGTGCTCAAATTGAACATTAATAATAGGGTGGTGGGAGGGTCAAGGAGGCGACCGCAGCAAATTCTGACCTCTGAAGCTAAGCAAAAGCCAGGAAGTATCTTGCGGTGTGTTGCATTTTTAATGTTTTAATGAAGAAATATCTTAACACCTTTCACCAGTATGGTTGATGGTGCTGGTTTGTTGGGGGAATCTTTTAGCTTCTGAAAACTTTGACATTGTGAAAGACAGCAGTTATTAGTTAATTATATACGGACGCGGCAACTGTTCATTCCGTATTTAATGTCCGAAAGCGAACAAGCAAGCAACATAGTGGGGACGCTTGTAGGTGTGTGTTGGCGCACGCACTCGTGTACACAAGCAAGCACGCACGCACACACTCATGTACGCAAGCAAACAAGCATGCACGCGCATACTTATTTACGCAGGCAAGCACGCACGCACGCGCACACTCGTGTACATAAACAAACACGCACGCACACACATGTACGCAAGCAAGCAAGTAAGCACACCCGCAGTGTCAGCCACAATGTCCGGGTCCTCTGCCGCATTTGAGGCCTTGCATTTGCAGGTGTTTTACATGTTTTCTTTTCAATTAATCGATTTATAATTCCTATAATGAAGGATGTTTTTAGATGGCTTAATGATGGTCCATTATAATGAGAAACATCAGGGGAAAGAAACTGCCTATTTTTCTCTACCTTGACCAGAATCGAACCCGGGGCCTTCGGACTACAACCCCAGAGAGATGTATGCAGGGAGCTGCATGTTGTGGGGGGGAGGGGCAAGAGTGGGTGGGGTGGGGAGGAGGTGTGGGGTGGAGGGGTGTGGGGTGAAGGGGGTGTGGGGTGGAGGGGGTGTGGGGTGGAGGGGTGTGGGGCGTGTGATGAGAGCATGTGTTGACACACAACCAACACCACTGGCACAAGATAATCAATAATGAATATGTTGGAAGTCTGGAATCCTTTTCATGTTGCTTGGCCCATTACCAAGATTACGGCACGAGAGCTGTTTACAGGTCCTTGCACTGTGAACTGGCAAATGATGCCGCAGTTTGGGTATTTATTGTCTATTAATCNTATAACCACTTCTAATCTTCGTTCTTGTGTCGCCGTACTTGTATTTAGCTTGGGTTATCGAGGACGCTTAGACAGTGTTCTTGTAGGCCATATTCCACTTGATTACATCTCACGTTGCAACCTGTCCTCTTAAAAATAACGTCGCTTTCGGCCGTTTGCTGGTATGGCCGAAAGTGAACGTAATTTGAAGATGAAAAAAAAATAAAATAAATTTGGGATTTTTTTTTTCAACAACAGTAAGTTAAGGGTACTCTGGTAGGTTAGGTGGGCAGGAAATTCTCATAAAGTTTCAAAACGTTATGAAAAACGTTAATGGAAAGTTTCCTCTTCTAACCTTACCGAGTAAGCCGGATGACTCAAACAGAAAACGGGACAGTACGTCACTTTTGAGAGTCGATTTCATTTCAAATTACGTCCAAATTTGGCCATAGTGCGCATACGAGCGAAAAGTGACGTTATTTTTAAGAGGACGAGTTGCACGCTAAAAGTGTGTTCCCAACATCTCTCTGGCTCGTATGTACCTTTAGCCTCCACCTGTATCTACCTCTCGCGCTCTAATAATATATTGTTTGAAATTTCCAAATTCCTTAGGCATGGATCATGCACGTGTAGGAGGCAGTAGCTTGTCTCCACTCTGGAGTGCTTTGGGGCGTCCATTGAGGACCTGTCTGACGTCCACTGTCAGATTACTCCCTGGAAACACAAACCCTGTCTCTATTTTCCGCTTGTTACAACTTGTCATAAAGTTGTTACATCTTGGCTTAACTTGTTTGACGTATTGGAACGTTGATACAACTTGATATATTGGTTGTTATAACTGGTTAGGAGGTGTTAAAACTTGTTCGAACGTTGTAGCAACGTCGTAGATTCGGTGTGTGTTTGGCGAGCTGTCATGTCTCGCACATCGTTAATTAACACACTCCTCCGCAACTGTCTGTCTGCGTGTTGGTAGATATTGTCCCGAGTAAGTTTGAGATGAATCAAAACAGCTTATTTTACATGTTGGTAATTGTCTCTGTGAAAAACGTGATAGTCTCGTAACCCAACCCGTTCTTCACCTGAATCTCTCTTCACCTGAAACTCTTCACCTGAATATTTTAGTGAAGACCGAGTAGGTTTGATGTGATACGCAATTCCCGTCTAGATTCTGCAATGAATAATTAATGAGGCATAATACATATTAAATACGGTAAGGATGCAATGGCCGTCTAATAGGTGTGGGAAAAGGTGACGGGAGAGGGTTTGAAAGTGACGCCAAACGGATGAATTATGGTAATGGGTGAAGGAGAGGAAGGCCTTCATAAAACGTATAATAATATAAAGCTTGTTCCCCCCTTCACCGCCTTGTAAGTTTACCTCCCGGGTTTGTAGTTTTGGTAATGCATATTATGGAGCCGCACAGTAAACAAGTTGACTCGTCTCTTAATGTTACACTGTTGAAAAGTGGGAGATTATAGCTTTACGCAGAAATGTTCTGGCAAAAGTGTACATCTTTGTTGTGAACGGTTCTATCCCCCCCCCCCTCTCCCCAATCCCATCATCTTTGCATACATTTGCTGTTGTACTTTACGTAATTATACAAATTTACAAATGCTCGTAGATTTGACCATAAGAGACATTTTGAAACCATGCAGTGAAACTCTGATGTGAGGATGACATTGTGGTGGTGACAGAGATTAAGAGGGACGCCCGCTCTCACCGACCGGAAGAGCAGTTTTTTTTTTGGTGGGGGAGTAAACAGGAAGGAGAGGCCTAGGTGAAGGGAAGTATAGAAGTGGAAATACAGTGAGAGGTATGAAAGCAGGCGAGCTGTCCGCCTTGCTGACCAGTTATGTGGCATATGAGAGACATCTTTGGTCATAAGAGTACAGTAACGCCTGTTCTGTGCTCTACGTGTTGTAGATCCATTTGTGTGGTCGTGTTTGGCCTCGGAGCCTCTAATCCCCAGAGGGGATTATAAACAGAATCTTAAAGGCAGGCCTGGGCGATGACCGGGCCACGTGGACGCAAAGCCCCGAAACCAACACAGGGTAAAAAGCTAACCAGGTTTGGCCTCGTTAGGGTGCCAGATAAGTCATTTCTGAAGGAATAATTGAGGATATGCACCACTAACCTGGGTCCTCAGGGCCACACTGGAGCTGGTGGCAAAGTTGGCCAGGACTGGGATAAGGCCCGCGCACGATTGATACCTGAACACGACTTGTGCCCTCCATCGTGCATGTCGCTCGGATGGCTACATGGATTGCGCCTACAAAAGTTATGGGGGAGGGGATATGTTTTACTGCCTGTCGGGGAGGAGGAGGGTGGAGGGGGGGGTAAAAAAGGAGTGGGGAAGAGTAGGGGGGATAGGAGGATGGGGGAAAGACCATTTGCGGAGGAGTTGTATAATAGTAATAGTAGTACTTCGAAAAGTATTACAGGAACGGGGGTTGGGGCGGGGCGGGGCGAGGAAGCAAGCAAGCAAGCAAGCAAGCAAGCAAGCAAGCAAGCAAGCAAGCACTAGCCTCGCCTGGCAAGGCTTGCCTTCTCCTCTTTATTTCCTTCCGACGGTTTTGTTTGGAGGCTCCCTCTCATATATTGTCAGTTTCTTCCTCCTCCCTTGCCTCCTTAAAGCTTAATCCCATTATATATTACAATGCCTGCGGCTCTTAATATTCTTTCTTGTCTTACCTTCAAATTATAACTTGCCTCTACCCCCCGCCCTCCCCCTTCTGGTGTCCGTGTGTACTCACCTATTTGTGCTTGCGGGGGTTGAGCTCTGGCTCTTTGATCCCGCCTCTCAACTGTCAATCAACTCGTGTATGGTGTTATCTTGAGATGATTTCGGGCTTAGTGTCCCCGCGGCCCGGTCCTCAACCAAGCCTCCACCCCCAGGAAGCAGCCCGTAATAGCTGACTAATTCCCAGGTACCTATTTACTGTTAGGTAACAGGGCATCAGGGTGAAAGAAACTCTGCCCATTGTTTCTCGCCGGCGCCCGGGATCGAACCCGGGATCACAGGATCACGCGTCCAGTGTTCAGTCCGCTCAGCCATCGGCTCCCCTACCAGGAGCCACAGGACCCAATAGGGTCCTGAGCCTATTGGGCTCTATCATATCTACAGTTGAAAGTGTGTATGGAGTCAGCCTCCACCACGTCACTCCCTAATGCATTCCATTTGTCAACCACTCTGACACTATAAAAGTTTTTTCTAATATCTGTGGATCATTTGGGTACTCAATTTCCACCTGTGTCCCCTAGTGCGTGTGCGCCTTCGGTAAAATAGTATGACCTTATCTACCCTATCAATTCCTTTTAGAATCTTGTATGTGGTGACCATGTCCTCCCTAACTGTTCTGTCTTCCAGCGACGTGAGGTTTAACTCCCGTAGCCTCTCCTCGTAGCTTATACCTCTTAGCTCGGGTACTAGTCTGGTGGCAAACCTTTGAACCTTTTCCAGTTTAGTCTTATGCTTGACTAGATACGGACTCCATGCTGGAGCTGTATACTCAAAGATTGGTCTGACATATGTGGTATACAAGTTATGAATGATTCCTTACACAAGTTTCTAAAGGCCGTCCTTATGTTGACCAACCTGGCGTATGCCGCTGATGTTATCCTCTTGATATGGGCTTCAGGGGACAGGTTTGGCGTGACATTAACCCTAGGTCTTTCTCGCTCTCTCTCCCGGGACTGTTGAAGAATTTCATCTCCCAAATGATACCTTGTATCTGGCCTTCTGCTCCCTACACCTATCTTCATACGTGCGTTGGTGGACGCCCGTCCCGTCCGCGTGTTGTTACAGGGGGTGGCGACTATCCTGGTAAAAGTGGAGAGCTTAATCTAGGCAGCCGCGGCGGCTGTACCTGGCCGTGATGACGCCCCCGCCCCCACACACACCTGCTCTTCCTGCTGCTGCTACTGCTGGTGTGACTGGCTGGCGGCGGTGGTGCGACTGTGTCTGCTGTGGCTAGCGACGATTGGTTAAGAATGTTGTCGCTTTGCCTCTCGCAGCAAAAACAACGACGACAACGCCGCTTGTTGTTGCTGTGTGTGCCTCTTATGGTTCAGTTATTACAATGCAACTGTCCCATTGGTTCTCGCCTTAACTTTGTTTTCCTCGCTGTTCTAATCTAGTTTTATTTTGATGTTCCACGGTTGTTCCGGCAATATTTCTGATGCTCGCTGGGGGATGTTGAACAACCGTGGACCTCTGATGTTTATACAGTGTTCTCTGATTGTGCCTATGGCACCTCTGCTCTTCACTGGTTCTATTCTGCATTTTCTTCCATATCGTTCACTCCAGTATGTTGTTATTTTCTTGTGTAGATTTGGTACTTGGCCCTCCAGTATTTTCCACGTGTATATCATTTGACATCTCTCTCGTCTCCTTTCTAGTGAGTACATTTGGAGAGCTTTAAGACGATCCCTATAATTTAGATGCTTTATCGCGTCTATGCGTGCCGTATATGTTCTCTGAACTCCCTATTTCAGCAATCTCTCCTGCTCTGAAGGAGAAAGTGAGTACTGTGCAGTACTGAAGACGGAACAGCACAAGTGATTTGAAGAGTACAATCATTGTGGAGGATTCCCGGGATTTGAAAGTTTTCGTAATCCATCCTGGCATTCTTCTGGCTGACGCAATATTTGCTTGATGATATTCCCTAAACGTTAGGTCGTCAGACATTATTCCCAAATTCTTGACATGCTGCATTCCTACTATGGGCAAACCTGATTGTGTTTTGTACCCTGTATTATGTTTAAGGTCCTCATTTTTACCGTTCCTGAATACCTGGAATTTATCACTGTTAAACATCATATTATTACTATTAATATTGGTATAGCGTCGTGATTGTTGTTCCAGTTGCTTCTCTGTTGCCGTCTCGTTTAGCCGTGGGTGTTGGCTTGTAGCCACGACTGGTGCCACAAGTCCCTGGCACGGAATGGTTTCTCGGGTTACTCTCAAATTGAGCTACTTAACCCAACACTGAGCAGCTTCTCAAGTTACCCTCCCAAATGGACTATTAAAGCTAGGTACATTTGATACCACTGGCCGAGACGCAGAAATTGTAATATTTTCTGCTGTTTGTTATAAGGGGAATGCCAAGATGTAATGTGTGTTCATAAATCAAGACCTCCGGTTATCATTATATTTGTGTTTTTGTGCATAATGATCTTAGTAGATTTATGGCTGGCAGAATCATTATAAAGCAAAAAGATTATCTCAGTGTCGTGGATTTACTAAGAGATCATTTGCTAGCTGAGTAAGTTTGCAACTCGCATTAGTTGTGATTGGTCACCCAGAGCTGAAGAGTGATTTAGTCGGTCCTCTGCAGCTATGCTCGAGGAGCCTTAGCGCTCGTTTAACTACTCGCCTAACATTCCAACTGGTGATTTATATCTACGTTTCCAGTCTTGAATGGTACTTCCTAGACTTGTTTCCAGTAACACTCCTGGAGAGATCTTAACTTTAGAATTTATAGTAACCATTTAAATTAAATGGTTTAATCACATTTATATACTGTGAAGCATGTGTGTTATTCTGGAATCTGGGTATCGTTAGTGACAATTCAAGAGGGAAGGAAGGCGAGGAGCCAAGTGGCACTCTGTTACGTAAGCAGCAGCAGTGGGAACATTACCACTGACTAGTGAAAGTCTCCGGGAAATGGCTCCTCTTGCACATTGGACTTGGCAGGTTAGATGCTGCCCAACCCTCTACTGGGTCCGCATTAGAATCTCTATAGCCCGGAGTTTAATTAGATCCAGAATTAGCAAGCTGCAGCTATCGGCTAAATAAGGGGTCATTAATTGTAAGATCGTCGTCTTGAGGCGAGCGTTTATCTCTGTCGTACATTAATTAGTGAGGATATAGGAAAGTGGGGAAATTAGTGGATATTGTGTTAAGTATGTTAACACAACTATGATCACATGGTTGTTGGACATAAAGGCAGTTAATTAGGACTGATCCACTGTCTAGCTCATTTTCCAATACAGATTTTCATATCGATCGCCAATGTTTAGGGGTTTTATTATCAAAGGTCTCTGTCGTTCCAGAGGCCGTCGCGGTCGTCATCACACTGTGAACTCATTTGGTGTCGACAAATGGCAGAACTTGCAAATTGTTGGGAATTTGGCAGATCCACTGGGCGGCCCGTTACAGTTTCTTAGTCGATTCAGCGTGATGTCAGATCTTAGTTGGAGTGCCACCGGGTGTTGGGAATCTCACCGGCAACCTCTCTGAGGATCTTTCCTACTTCAGTTTTGTTAGCTACTTGACCTGCTAGCTGCCATAAAGTGCTCACAAACCTACACACAAATGCAGAGATAAATAATAGAGGCTACAAATACACATTCGGACAAATCGACAAACTTTTACAATCTTGGTGCCAAATTATCTCTCCAGAATATCATCAAACCATGGACCTATTTCCTGCTGGATGAACAGGGGCGAACAGTTACGGATTGACGCTGGGTTAAAGCTGGGCGCGGGTGGAGTATACCCCCACGCCGCTATATTTATTACGGCTCGCCCACACTCGCTTTACCAGCTCATTTACCTTCATCCTTGACATGTTAGCATTTAAAAAAAAATATATTTTGATGTATAGTTTTATAGTTTTTTGTTTATGCATTGAGTAACGGGGCTAGAGTTTTAAAAGTTTAGTATTTTGCCTATATTGTTAAACACTAAGGCTGCCTCAGGGGAACGGGGGATGCGTGTTTTAAACTAAACTGTTTTACTTTCCTCGTAAAGAACGTCTCAAAATGACGAACATTCACTTGTTTACAGCAGCTGGAAGTGAAACATTTTCAAGGTGCAGGATATTGATAGCATACATCACAGGCAACAATTTTGTCTTCGTATAGTCCGCATAGGATCTGTATGAGCATCGTGGTCCGCGTCTGCTCTGGCACCGATGGCGCCCCCCCCCTGCCACGATGGCGCCCCCCCCCCTGCCACGATGGCGCCCCCCTGCCACGATGGCGCCCTCCCCACCCTGCCACGATGGCGCCCCCCCCCCTGCCACGATGGCGGCCCCCCCCCCCTGCCACGATGGCGCCGCCCCCCCCCCTGTCACGATGGCGCCCCCCCCTGCCACGATGGCGCCCCCCCCTGCCACGATGGCGCCCCCCCCCTGCCACGATGGCGCCCCCCCCCTGCCACGATGGCGCCCCCCCCCCTGCCACGATGGCGCCCCCCCTGCCACGATGGCGCCCCCCCTGCCACGATGGCGCCCCCTGCCATCCTTGTCGGTGTGGCGGGACCTGTCCCCGCAACATCAAAGCTCACACTGCTGACTGTAGTTGTCTTAACAGGCGGATTGTCGTCATCGTCTCAAGTTAATTTGTCGCAGTTTAGTATCAGTTCTAAGAGGAAACCGAGGGAAACGGATGATGCTTCGAGTTTGAAGACTGTTTAGAGCACAGATCATTCCCTGGAGTAGTGCCTCCTTCACCTAACAGTGCTGGCGTCGTGAGCCAACCAGCCGCCATATCCCCATCACTTGCGGTTTTATCGCCGAAAGACAGAGATAGCTGTCGGTAATCCTCGGTATATTCCATATATATTTTTTTTATTGTCTAGCTTATTTCCTTGCATTCCAAGCAGAATTGGCGAGCTCCTGCTCCATCTTCATATCTGCCATAGCGGATTACACAGGTGGTGTCAGGGGACTAAGGCCAGCATTGATCCACCTCCTCCTCCCCTTCCCACTTCTCGTTCTGGGAAGTTAATGTCCTGCCAGAGGAGGATCTGGCGCAGCAGTCGCGCCCTTGAGGGAAGCCAGTCGGTCTTACAGCTTCACTGACCTCACAAAAGACGCAGCCTATAAAACCCTTATGTGGCCGCGGCCTCTCGTTAAGAAAACGATGCTCACTCGAAGAAAAAAAAGCCACTTTCACTCTGATTTTCTGTGTGTGTTTGTACTCGCCTGGTTGTGCTTGCGGGGGTTGAGTTTGGCTCTTTGGTCACGCCTCTCAACTGTCAATCAACTGGTGTACAGATTCCTGAGCCTACTGGGCTCTATCATATTTACATTTGAAACTGTGTATGGAGTCAGTCTCCACCACATCACTGCCTAGTGCATTCCATTATTAACTACTGCCACTGAAAAATTCTTTCTAGCGTCTGTGTGGTGTGTGTGTGGTGTGTGTGTGTGTGTGGTGTGTGTGTGTGGGTGTGTGTGGTGTGTGTGTGGTGTGTGTGTGTGTGTGTGTGTGTGTGTGTGTGTGTGTGTGTGTGTGTGTGTGTGTGTGTGTGTGTGTGTGTGTGTGTGTTAACAAATGCTACGAAGAAAATTACACACACAAATTGAACACAACATAATAGCATTATTACAGTTGCTAATTTTATTGTGGATTTTTTCATTTTACGTAAATTCTTTTTACCATCTAGAGTCTAGAGTGGTGAAGAAACGCTAGATAACTTAGTGACATTATGAGGTGCCTGATAGCTGGTGGACAGCGCTTCGGATTCGTAGTCCTGAGGTTCCGGGTTCGATCCCCGGTGGAGACGGAGATAAAGGGCAAAATGTTTCTTTTACCACTGATGCCCCTGTTACCTAGCAGTAAATAGGTACCTGGGAGTTAGACAGCTGCTACGGGTTGCTTCCCAGTCGATGACGGGCCGCCGGGACGCTAAAGCCCCGAAATCATCTCAAGATAATCTCAAGACATCTTCAGGAATATACACACGGTACAGAGCGCGCTAGTATAACAGTTCGGTGCAAGAACATTGTGTCGGGGTCGAGTTATCTTGCCCCATCATACAATGTTCATCATAAGGAGCCTTAAGCGTAGAGAGCGACCAACTATAGGGTTAGACCATTGTTTAACGCGGCGGGTATCTTCTTCCCTCAGGGCAGAGGCGAGCCATCACACACCTGGATACTCATTTTCAATTCATTCGAGAATTAGTGGGTTAAGATCACGACTAAAGACGGCCTTAAGTCTTCCCAGCCACCTCCTGTCATAACTATAATGCAGTTTTAACGTTCATATAGGTAGACAATTGGACACCACCGCGCCACCCATTACCACCACCACCCTGCCACCCATTACCACCACCACCCTTGCCA
>WNGS01000337.1:1670333-1687632 GCA_020271785.1 Procambarus virginalis | reverse complement strand
GAATAACTGTTCATCACATACACAAATACAAAATCCTGGACCAGTACTCTGACCCAACTAACAATGAATCAACTAGCCCCCTCTGTGTAAACTACGGGCAGCTAATGAGCACAATTGTTTTATATTAATGACTCTATACGCGAGGGGAAATGAATTCAGACAATGCTCATAGCACACTAAGCATGGATATTAGTCCGGTGCATGTATTGTGTCATTTACAACAATCTGAACCAACATGTTTCCATGCCGCGATTTAATATTATTTAATTTTAAACTCGTTGATAAAACCTTCTAAAGGTCGCCAGATTCACAACAATATCAGTTTAAGAGACATTGGAGCAGAAGCCCCCTTGCGTTGTACCCCTTGGAGCGTCCAACTACACTTCTTTATCTTCAATTGAACTTTAAATATTCAGATAATAGTATTTTTATGTAACAATTCACAGTGAAGCTTTGCTATTCACGACCATCTTAATATACAAGCATAAGACCCAATTATTACGAGACTATCCGACCCATATCAATATTTGTGATAATGTAAGGATGGTAAATAATTTAACTTAAGTTTATGACTATTTCTTGTAAAGAATTTGAAGTACAAACAAAATAGGGGAAAATGAAGGCGTCTCAATTGGCTAGGATAGCGCTTCTGTCAGCTGTACCCTGATATCATACCCATACCATAACCACCATGCCAAAGTTATATCACAGGAGCTGTTGATTTGCAAACCGACCTAAACATTAGACTTAATGCTAAGACATGCAAAGTATTACACACTGCATAAACCAGACAGTCTTATACCACAACTATCCACGCCAACATGTCTACTTATGACGGGCACAACCCCCCTCAACACTGTGCTATATAACCGGCGGACCAGCCACGTCCCACGTCAAGACTACATCACTGCGCGGACCCCACTGTCCTCTCCAACACTGTACCTACTATCACCATGGCGGACCGCTACCTGCTCCCTACAGCATGACCAGGCGACGGGACCCACACCTGTCCTCTCCAACACTGTACCTATCCAGGGTTCCACCGTCACATTCCACTTACCTGGAAAAAAAAACAAAATATCTAACCGCACGTACCAAATAAATATTTAATATTTAAAATTCCCACACAATATAGTTGCGCAGGAAAGAATTTGCATAAGCAAGATGTCTTCAGGCATGTAATCGAAATATCACCACAGTTTCCATTGTCCTGAGAACATCTGGCCTAACATATGCTCACACCAACCAACCACCCATTTGCATTTAGTGTCCCTCCCCTGCAGGGAATATTCCTGCAATGCGTTGACGACCCCTGTCATACTCATGCCACTGTTATTTAACAATTTTATGCAATTTCCTATTCGATTTCAATATGGTTATGTTGACACACGCACTTACAAACTAAGTCTGGGCTGCCAGCCATCATGTTGTTGATATGGTTTGTAGGTATTGGTTTGTATTAGTTTGTAACATTGTATTATATTATGTAGTCTGCCAGGTCTTTGTCTAACATGATGGCATTTCCTTTCTACTGTAACCTTTAAGCTATTTCCTGAGTATATGCGTATCAATGCCGGATGCACCTCTCCTGTGCGCGCCTTAAGTAAAATAGATAGTTTGCATATATTAGGTATCTTTTAGTGATTTCTCTGGTGTGTTATGAAGGTCCCTCTACATCACGAATATTGATTTAGCATTAGCGTTTTTTCTTATTTTTGCTTGTGAAATACAGCACCTAATTGTGAAGGACCACCTATACCGAGTATTAAGATTTCCTTGTACGCTTTCGACTCAAATGTATCGTATGTGGGTACTACAGGTCCCCGATCACTCGGTAAATCAGGGTTGATTTTGACATTAATCTGTACCTGCTTCGTGGGATTCTGGATGTACTTGATGTGCAATAACGCGTAGCAGATAGTGGTTAGTTCAGAGTCTCTCTACTGCAGTGCCTCCACGTATTGTATGTTCTCGCGTCTCGTTAATACTCTGGAACTTACCTGAAGAGGGTTCCAGGAGTAGTTCTACCCCCCATCTCCAAAGTGTGCCGTGTCTTTGTGTACCCAAGGCTTGGCCAGCATATAGACAATGATAAACGACTCCAAATGTCACCCCGATTCCCATGTCAGACTGCATATAGCGGCGTCTAACAGTTTGGTCAACCAGGAAGCCTTGTCAGCCTCAGGACGCGGGGACATTGATCTCCGGAACTCACTCACTGTAACCAAGGATTTTCTTCTAAAAAAAAACCTCATCAATACACTCGTACCGAAAGAACTATATTTTTATATATATCTAAGATTTTCTTTGACGTAAAATATCAACCATGAATGGGTGAAATGTTAAATGTTCTTCACACACACACACACACACACACACACACAACACACATTATTTATATTATATAAATAATATAAAATTATATAAATAATATTTAAATAATATATTTATATATTATAATATATATATATATATATAATATATATATATATATATATATATATATATATATATATATATATATATATATATATACACACACACAGACACAGACAGACACACACACACACATTGCAAACAAGCACAACTGTGCGCGCGCACACCCACAGTATTTCCCGGCCGAGTGGACAGCGCTCTGGGGTCGTAGTCCAAGGGCCCGGGTTCGATCCCCGACAGAGGCCGAAACAAATGGGCAGTTTCTTTCACCCTGGTGCTTCTGTTCACCTTACCTGGGTGCTAAACAGCTGCTACGGGCTGCTTCCTGGGGATATGTGTGTGTATGTAAAAGAAATGTATGTAGTATATATAACAGAGCCGGTCGACTGAGCGGACAGCACGTTGGACTTGTGATCCTGTGGTCCTGGGTTCGATCCCGGGCGCCGGCGAGAAACAATGGGCAGAGTTTCTTTCACCCTATGCCCCTGTTACCTGGCAGTAAAATAGGTACCTGGGTGTTAGTCAGCTGTCACGGGCTGCTTCCTGGGGGTGGAGGCCTGGTCGAGGACCGGGCCGCGGGGACACTAAAGCCCCGAAATCATCTCAAGATAACCTCAAGATAACAGATGAAAAATCAATTGGTTAGAAATGCGGGGTCCAAGAGCTAATAATTCGATTCTGCAGATACAAATAGTAATACACACACAGTGTGCATTCTCGACCATTTAATTTTATCCGTGTTGGACAAACACTTTGGTATTTCTAAGACTGAATGGCGAACTCCGCCCCGGTAACATCCCATGTATATTATAAACGCTTCCATTTTGAAATTGTACGTGGAGTTAAGAGGATATAAACTACACACATCCCACATAAACATTCCCTTACTGCTTCGCGAGTCATCAAATATCATGAGCAGCAGTAACCAAGATTACCTCACACAACACATTAACCCCATGACTTATAACTAACTGGAGGCTAAGGTGGGCAGTGGTAACGAGGGAGGATGGGTGTGCTCAAGGGTGAGCCTGAAGTGATCACTACCCTCCACCACAAGGACCAGGCTCCAGGGGCCAGATTAACCAAGCAGTTACGCACGCAAGTACTTACAAACCTGTACATCTTTCCTCAATCTTTGACAGCTTTGGTTAAATTTATTAAACGGTTTACAAGGTTATTGTTATAAACAGCCTCCTGGTGCTTCGGAGTTCATTAACTGTTTAATAATTGTAAACGAAGCCGCCAAATATTGAGAAAAGATGTACAGGTTTGTAAGTGCTTGCGTTACTGCTTCCAACCACTTGGCCTGGACGGTAGAGCGACGGTCTCGCTTCCTGCAGATCGGCGTTCAATCCCCGACCGTCCAAGTGGTTGGGCACCATTCCCTTCCCCGTCCCATCCCAAATCCTTATCCTGGCCCCTTCCAAGTACTATATAGTCGTAATGGCTTGGTGCTTTCCCCTGATAATTACCTTACCTTACTGCTTCGTGACTCTGGCCCGTGGTGTACCCTCCCGTAGCAGGTTACTAACCCCCAGAGGCCCAAGCCACACACACACACCGCCATTCATCTCCCTGGGAATACCTATTACCATTAACATGATTAAAGAAGTTAACTGAGAAAAGAACAGCTGTAAAACTGTGTTTAATAGTTTCTCAAACTAGTCAGGAGCAGAGACAATCGTCGGGCAGGTCCGCTTCTCCCGTCACAGTTCAACCACTTGGGCTGGACGGTAGAACGACGGTCTCGCTTCATGCAGGTCGGCGTTCAATCCCCGACCGTCCAAGTGGTTGGGCAACATTCGTTCCCTCCCCGTCCCATCCCAAATCCTTATCCTGGCCCCTTCCCAGTGCTATATAGTCGTCATGGCTTGGCACTTTCCCGACAATTCCCTTCCGCTTCGCCCGTCACAACATTCCCAGCTTCTTACAACACTTTTTCATCACCTTCGTCAGTTCACTCCGCTCGAGTGAACTGACGCGTCTAATACAGGTAATATACAACACATGTTCGACCTAATATATATTAGTGAAAATGCAATATATTCCAATACATATTTATTTTGGAGGTTCGACCATCCTCACAAGAACAAAATTATCCACTGAAAAAATTAAAATATCCTGGAGTTTATGTGTACCAGGTTAAGAACAAGATGTAACGAGCAGGGGGGAGGGAGGGTGGACTAACGAGTAGGGAGGTGGATTGAGACACGAAACGAGTAAATCTTGTAGCAGGTGCAGAGTATCTACCATGAGGCGCCAAAGACACTACAAAACAAGTGATATACCCAGTACAAACCACAAGGTATCCCCCCCTCCACTGAGAACACGCAGGAACAAGGCAGGCGAGCCACGAGCCCTGCGAGGCCTTCACATGAGGCAACATATTGGATCGCAGTGTGCTAGTGGCAGTATGATTAATCTGGTGATTGTGTGCCAGGACGAGGGTGGAGCATACCCCAGCAGGAGTGGATTCACTGACATGGAGACCGCGGCTCGACATGGAAACTTGGCACGTGGTATGCGGGATGGTCGGGCGCTTCCCAAAGATTAAAGACTGGTAGGCACAAAAAACAAAATAACCCATCAGGAGACGGTGCAAGACGGCAAGAACAGGTTCATATGACGACGCAAAAAGTGGAAAAAGAGAGAATAAGTCGAGACGAGGTAATGAAAAATCATCGAGCGCGGGGACCCTTTTTTTCCCCAACTTTAATAATACGTTGTTGTCAGGATGGATGGATGAGGGGGGGGGGGGAAGGAGAGCACTGGCTGGGTCTTTGGACAAAGGTGAACTAGTATCAGCGACGGAGGACAACCTGGCATTTCTAAAGAGATACTTTTAATGGCCGCATATGAAACTACTAACTGCTCGGGTTCTTATGAACAATCCGGAAATCCCAAATTAACATCAATGTGTTATGTGGGATGTGGGAGGAGCGGCTTACCTTGGGAGCCAGCCAGTCGTCAATAGTGGGCGTCACATCTATGCAGGTCACTATAGACCGCTGGCAGCGTGCCATAGGTCACTATAGACCGCTGGCAGCGTGCCATAGGTCACTATAGACCGCTGGCAGCGTGCCATAGGTCACTATAGACCGCTGGCAGCGTGCCATAGGTCACTATAGACCGCTGGCAGCGTGCCATAGGTCACTATAGACCGCTGGCAGCGTGCCATAGGTCACTATAGACCGCTGGCAGCGTGCCATAGGTCACTATAGACCGCTGGCAGCGTGCCATAGGTCACTATAGACCGCTGGCAGCGTGCTCCATACGCCCTGCTTGACAATGCCAGTCACGACGGTCTGTGTGACGGAGGAGACATTACAGGAACAAAAACAAGCGCTTTATAATAAAATTCAGAGAAAGGTACACAAATTATGTAACACCCGAAGTTTGTTGATCATAAACCAACTTGACAAAATATAAACCCGGTTAATCTACCTTTATGGTTTGACTGTTAATTCAAGACTCGCTTATTCTGACAGTTACTGTAGATGTCATTTGCTTACATGTCATAGTTTAGTCATAGTTATCATCTGGGCCTATTTCACTACAGGCCATTTCAATATTAAAGTTTGTTTGTATTAATACATTTAGGTACATCTGCATTTGTGCAGCTACCCTAGACTACATGAAGCAGAGTACAGCGCGTGTCAAAAAATACTAGCTACGTGATGCTAAAATCGGTTAGTCATACAGAGGCATGTGATCAGTAGTCTGCACTGGCAAATTTTGGGTGCATAATGAGGATATCACCATGAACACGAGTGAATCAAGTAATTGCAAAGCTCCAGGTACCTCATGCCAATCGGTCTGAATGATCTAAGAACTGGCCATTCGGTGATGTAGTGTGCAAGAAGATGATAAAGTTACGAAATTGAATACACAGTATATAGAAAGTCTAAGGTAACTACATCCCGCATTTAACTTACTAATCCCAACACCAGTGAGCACCAAGATGGTTCATCACGCCACGGAAGCTAATTCTTGTTGCTAGTTTAAGGATATTAAGGCATCCAGAAGAACAAAAACAGAATAGTTTAAACATGAGGAGCATAACTAGCCTACTTCTCACGGTGTCCAAAAGAGAAATTAATAAATCCATTTAAAGGATACCTGATCAACAGGACCGCGATTCATATATCGAGCAGCGAGTAGCTGCGCCTAACAGTCTGTTTGATCTAATTACCAATCAGGCGGCCTGCTTAGAGACCGGTCCGAGGGCATGATGATAGCCGGAACCAACGCAAGATGATGATTCCGGCTGTGAACATCCACGATTGGATATAAATTTAATGTTAGTAACCATACTAGACATTACATTGATATTAAACCTCACCTACCCATATACATATCTAACCTACGTCACCAACAGGTCTCACTAGCCTGGTAAGGTCTCCCGTAACTCCACAACAATTTAAAACAAATATTCACCAAATTCTTTTCGGGAGAAAAAATCGCAACCAATATGTATTCGCTGTTGTGTTAAATTTTGTCTATACCTGGTACCTGGGTGATGGGGTTCTGGGAGTTCTTCTACTCCCCAAGCCCGGCCCGAGGCCAGGCTCGACTTGTGAGAGCTTGGTCCACCAGGCTGTTGCTTGGAGCGGCCCGCAGGCCCACATACCCACCACAGCCCGGCTGGTCCGGAACTTCTCTTAGAAAACAGTCCAGTTTTCTCTTGAAGATGTCCATGGTTGTTCCGGCAATATTTCTTATAGTCGCTGGGAGGATGTTGAACAACCGCGGACCTCTGATGTTTATACAGTGTTCTCTGATTGTGCCTATGGCATCTCTGCTCTTCACTGGATCAATCTTGCATTTTCAATCTATATATTCGGCAACCTATTCATAAACCCATATTACACCCATTTTATATATTTATATAATTCTATCATGTCACCCTTTAGTATTTGTCTCGTTCTCTCTTCATATAGGATTCCTAATGCCTGGAATTACATTTTCACCATTAGACCAGCTTACATGTATACAAATTGATGGCATCATTCTGCAGGAGACGAACACCCAAGAGTCAACCTGTCCTCAGGCCAAGCTCGTTAGAGCAGCAGCCATCAACAAAGACGGAATAATTAATTTTAATGTAGTGTAATAAAAGTAGGTTTGTTCTTTATTTAGTTTAATATTATACATGAGAATTCTATGTATATCTCGGCGTAAGTTTGGTATTTAGGTTCTGTTTGCGATTATTTGTAGTACGTAGGTGAAGCATTTACAGATCAGCGATTCGACGAGAGTTGATGAGCGAAGCACTTTTGGAAAACAGTACATACATACATCATCAAACAGTACATAATACATACATCTATAGACTCAGAATAGACCTAAAACGTTGATAAAGCGAGAGGGGCTATTCAGTAAATTCAATTTTAATAATAAAAGGATAGACTGGGAGATAATAAACAGGGAACTTAAAACATTCCATGGGAAACTGTTTTAAGTAATAAAAGTCCTACAGAAGGAATAGAAAACTGACTTCGGAAGCGTATCAAGTCTGTCTGAAACATGTTCCTTTGAGGAAAGCCAGAAAGAGATCCAACGTAGAAAGAGAACGCAGAAGACACTATAAACGCAGGAAAAGAATAACGGAACTGCTTATGCAGACACGAATTTCCCGTCAAAGAAGGAATAATTTAAATAGGGAGATTGAAGAAATCGAGCGGAAATTGAAACACTCATATGAAACTGAAGAAAGGCAGTTAGAACAGAAAGCAATTCAGGAAATAAAGAAAAATCCAAAATACTTCTTCACATATGCGAAATCAAAAGCAAAAACTACTGCCAGTATTGGACCTATTCGTACAAGTGAAGGTTCATACACGGAGGATGACAAAGAAATTAGTGAAATCCTAAAAAAGCAGTATGAGGACATGTTTAGCACTCCAATAAACAACATGAAAGTAGAAGATCCAGACAATTTCTTTATGCGGGATATCCAAACCCCTGTAAATATAACTGATATCAACACGAGCGCACTAAATTTTGAAAGAGAAATTGAAAACATGCCCATGCACTCGGCCCCAGGTCCAGACTCATGGAATTCAATATTTATAAAGAAATGCAAAGTGCCGGTAGCACAGGCACTCAGTATAGTGTGGAGGAAGAGCTTGGACACGGGGGAGATACCAGATGCACTTAAAGTAGCAGACATAGCCCCTCTACACAAGGGAGGGAGCAAAGCATTGGCAAAGAATTATAGACCAGTTGCACTAACATCGCACATAATAAAAGTATTTGAGAGAGTGATTAGGAGTCAGGTCACCAATTTCATGGAGACCAATGACCTTCACAACCCAGGCCAACATGGATTTCGAGCGGGAAGATCGTGCCTCTCACAGCTACTTGAGCACTACGATAAAGTCACTGAGGCATTAGAAGAAAAACAGAATGCTGATGTGATATACACGGACTTCGCAAAGGCTTTCGATAAATGTGACCATGGCGTGATAGCACACAAAATGAAGTCAATGGGAATAACCGGTAAAGTAGGACGCTGGATACTCAGTTTTCTGTCAAACAGGACTCAGCGAGTAACGGTCAACCATATAAAATCTAGTCCAAGTGCAGTTAAAAGCTCTGTACCTCAGGGTACAGTCCTTGCACCGCTGCTTTTCCTTATTCTCATATCAGATATAGACAAAAATACAAGTCACAGCTTCGTATCATCCTTTGCAGACGACACAAAAATCAGTATGAAAATTACCTCGGCTGAAGACATTGAAAAACTTCAAGCTGATATTAATAAAGTTTTCGACTGGGCATCAGAAAATAATATGATGTTTAACAGTGACAAATTCCAGGTACTCAGGTACGGTAAAAATGAGGACCTTAAACATAATACAGGGTACAAAACACAATCAAATGTGCCCATAGTAGGAAAACAGCATGTAAAGGATTTGGGAATAATGATGTCTGACGACCTAACGTTTAGGGAGCATAACCAAGCAAATATTGCGACAGCCAGAAAAATGATAGGATGGATTACGAGAACTTTCAAATCCAGGGATCCCATCACAATGCTTGTACTCTTCAAGTCACTTGTGCTGTCCCGTCTTGAGTACTGTTCAGTACTCACTTCCCCTTCAGAGCAGGAGAGATTGCTGAAATAGAGGGAATACAGAGAACATATACAGCACGTATAGACGCGATAAAGCACCTAAATTATTGGGATCGTCTCAAAGCTCTCCAAATGTACTCACTAGAAAGAAGACGAGAGAGATATCAAATAATATACACCTGGAAGATACTGGAGGGCCAGGTCCCAAATCTACACAGTAAAATAACAACGTACTGGAGTGAACGATATGGAAGAAAATGCAGAATAGAACCAGTGAAGAGCAGGGGTGCCATAGGCACAATCAGAGAACACTGTATAAACATCAGAGGTCCGCGGTTGTTCAACGTCCTCCCAGCAAGCATAAGAAATATTGCCGGAACAACCGTGGACATCTTCAAGAGGAAACTAGATTTATTCCTCCAAGGAGTTCCGGACCAGCCGGGCTGTGGTGGGTATGTGGGCCTGCGGGCCGCTCCAAGCAACAGCCTAGTGGACCAAACTCTCACAAGTCAAGCCTGGCCTCGGGCCGGGCTTGGGGAGTAGAAGAACTCCCAGAACCCCATCAACCAGGTATCAACCAGTTGTTTGTAAACATTCTTTTTTCCATAACATGGGGTTCGGTTGCTAGATTAACAAACATTTGGTCTTTGCTGAGGAGGACGGGCTGCACGAGTGGACACACGGGGCTCAAGCAACGTACCGATGGGCGCCACGGTTCATGCTAGTCATTAAATTAAACCGTGGGTCGTTCCCAGCTGGGCTGGAATAGGTGAGAGCATTTTAGGCAAGTTCCTAACTCTATTTCCCCCCAAGCACCAGACAGTGCTTGGGGACCTGGAAGTAAATCGATTTGCGGATCGTGTTGCGAGAATAATGGTGTGGGAGTGCGGGTGGGGAAACGGCCAGTCTCCCAGAATAAACCCTGGTAAATATCTAGTAATGAATTTTGCGATATGGGAAGCGAGGAAAAATGGATGGAGACAGTTGCGGGAGTATAAGATGGAGGCAGTTGCGAGAGTCCGAAAAGGAGAATTTTGGCTTGGACATTACATCGGAGGCACGAAGAATATCACCACCACATGCTAAACATACTTACTACATTTAGAAACTTAAGCAGGCTTGAGATTCTAAGTTCAGAACATACCATGCAGCTTACGTCGGTTCTTTAATATCCAGTACTTGGTGAAGGATGCGAGTACTGCTCAGTACTCGGTGCAGGATGCGAGTATTGCTCAGTACTCGGTGCAGGATGCGAGTATTGCTCAGTACTCGGTGCAGGATGCGAGTATTGCTCAGTACTCGGTGCAGGATGCGAGTATTGCTCAGTACTCGGTGCAGGATGCGAGTATTGCTCAGTACTCGGTGCAGGATGCGAGTACTGCTCAGTACTCGGTGCAGGATGCGAGTACTGCTCAGTACTCGGTGCAGGATGCGAGTATTGCTCAGTACTCGGTGCAGGATGCGAGTATTGCTCAGTACTCGGTGCAGGATGCGAGTACTGCTCAGTACTCGGTGCAGGATGCGAGTACTGCTCAGTACTCGGTGCAGGATGCGAGTACTGCTCAGTACTCGGTGCAGGATGCGAGTACTGCTCAGTACTCGGTGCAGGATGCGAGTACTGCTCAGTACTCGGTGCAGGATGCGAGTACTGCTCAGTACTCGGTGCAGGATGCGAGTACTGCTCAGTACTCGATGCAGGATGCGAGTACTGCTCAGTACTCGGTGCAGGATGCGAGTACTGCTCAGTACTCGGTGCAGGATGCGAGTACTGCTCAGTACTCGGTGCAGGATGCGAGTACTGAGCAGTACTCGGGGCGGGATGCGAGTAGTGAGCAGTACTCGGGGCGGGACAGCACAAGTAACATGAATATTATGATGGAATCCCAGGACACGAAGGTTCTCATAACTCATCCCATCATTTTCGTGCCTGACGCTATATTCGTTCTGTTACACTCACTAAAAGTTAGGTCGTCTGACCAAAAACTTCAGGGATATTTCAGAGTTAACATCATTGTTCGCGAAGACTTAATACTATAAAACAAGATAAATACATTAGCCAAGTGTGATTATTCATGTTTTTAATTTTGCTATTTTGGACATAGCAAATTCAATGTTTGTTTGCAGGTCCAAACACAGAGTAGCGGGGTATGAGAGTTGTGACCTTCGTCAGGCAGCTGGTCGCCACAGTGACTCTCGGTCCGATAAATTTACAAGTTCCATGTTGCCCCAACCCCTCCACACCCCTACCAGGTTCCTTTTCTTCCTCCTTCCCGTCGTCTGTTACGAAACAGTACAGTTACGTAAAAACAAAAAAAACTTAGACTCCGACACGCCCCAATTCTCCTTTCGAAGGTCTGCTGTACCCTATGCTCTCGGCTGCCTCGGCCCGTCGGACAGCCCGTACCCACAAACAATCCTCTTCTATCTCCATTCCAGACACAGTCACAGATCCACGTTTTTCCTCATCCCAAACTGCACCGCCCACGCCCACCCCCACGCTCTAACAGCATCCCCCTTAGCCCAATTCCCCTCCCCTGCCAACTATTTCCGTCCTACCTTCCCCTCGTCCACATTAAAACTTGTGGGGATCTGCCACACAAGAGAACCAAACATTCACAGAGCAGAACATGTTTTTCTCCTCTTCTGAAGAGAGGCTCCAACAGGCAAAGCCCCGAGGTTTTTCTCTTAGTTTGCTCCGTCCGCACAACCCCAACCTGGCTTGGCTTGCCAAGCACCATCGGCAAGCCAAGCTCTATGTAGAACTACAGCCAACCAGTCGCCACTCTCAACATCACTATCCCATATTAGGGTAATAACAGTTGACCCAGGTGTTAGCGACGACTGTGAGTACAAGTGGAGCTGAATAGGGGTCCCTTCAAGAGACACGTCAACGAGGACGAGAGATTACAGATACGAGGACTTCAGGACGGTAAATGATATAAAAAATAAAGACCACTCCATGAGTGGGATGAGCCACAGAACAGCTAATCCCACTCATGGAGATGGACGAGAAAAAACAAGTTTTTTTCTCGTCCTTGTAAATGTTACAAGTAAACATTTAACGAAATGTTTATTTGTAAGTAAACATTTCGTTAAATAGTCAATACAGGGACGGAAAGTTCAAGACCAAAATGGAATGGAAAAGGTAACTTGCAACAGTAGCGAACACTCCAGGGAGTTACTATGGCGGCGTCAGCCTCCACCGGCGTTAGAAAGTCAATGGATTTGAGAAGTAAAAAAAACTCTTTTTAAAGATTAGCATTAGACCATTGACCCTACAATATATATATATATATATATATATATATATATATATATATATATATATATATATATATATATATATATATATATATATATATATATATATATATATATATATATATGCAGCACAGAACAAGCGAGGTTGTGCCTGCTGGCCCCCATGTATGATGTGGCCTGCTGGCCCCCCATGTATGATGTAGCCTGCTGGCCCCCCATGTATGATGTTGCCTGCTGGCCCCCCATGTATGATGTTGCCTGCTGGCCCCCATGTATGATGTAGCCTGCTGGCCCCCCATGTATGATGTAGCCTGCTGGCCCCCCCATGTATGATGTTGCCTGCTGGCCCCCCCATGTATGATGTTGCCTGCTGGCCACCCATGTATGATGTAGCCTGCTGGCCCCCCATGTATGATGTAGCCTGCTGGCCCCCCATGTATGATGTAGCCTGCTGGCCCCCATGTATGATGTAGCCTGCTGGCCCCCCCATGTATGATGTTGCCTGCTGGCCCCCCCATGTATGATGTTGCCTGCTGGCCCCCATGTATGATGTAGCCTGCTGGCCCCCCATGTATGATGTAGCCTGCTGGCCCCCCATGTATGATGTAGCCTGCTGGCCCCCATGTATGATGTAGCCTGCTGGCCCCCCATGTATGATGTAGCCTGCTGGCCCCCATGTATGATGTAGCCTGCTGGCCCCCCATGTATGATGTAGCCTGCTGGCCCCCATGTATGATGTGGCCTGCTGGCCCCCCATGTATGATGTAGCCTGCTGGCCACCCATGTATGATGTAGCCTGCTGGCCCCCCATGTATGATGTAGCCTGCTGGCCCCCATGTATGATGTAGCCTGCTGGCCCCCCATGTATGATGTGGCCTGCTGGCCCCCCATGTATGATGTGGCCTGCAGGCCCCACGTATGATGTGGCCTGCAGGCCCCACGTATGATGTGGCCTGCAGGCCCCACATATGATGTAGCCTGCAGGCCCCACGTATGATGTGACCTGCTGGCCCCCATGTATGATGTGGCCTGCTGGCCCCCCATGTATGATGTGGCCTGCTGGCCCCACGTATGATGTGACCTGCAGGTCACATATGATGTGCGTTGGTAGGCTGGACTTGCCGATGTAGCTTACGTGTAAGTTTGCAGTGTGACAGAGAAACGAGCCATCTTTATCATCGCGGTAGTTGCAAGAGGGCGAGGAACAGAGGGGAGGAAATTAGGGACTGCGGGAGAGTCAAGATTTTAACATGAGCGACAAGACAAAGAGCTTAATAGCAAATAAATGGAATGGATGGGAAAGTAAACATGTGGACGATGAAAATAACAAAGAGACCAATGGAGGAGCGCTAAGTAACAGGAGAGGAGTGATAAGAAATAGTGAGATAGAAAGTAAAGCTAGCGAAGAACCAAAATTTATCGACTAACAAATATTCAGGTACAGTTACAAATATTCCTCTAGCCTTTGGGTTAGGCGTACAAGGACTCTGCAGTTTCAACAGTCTTCCATTCGTATTTTCACATCGTCAGAGAAATAACGCAAACGACTTCAGGATAAAACGAGACACTAAACACACTCAATTGAAGCCGGACGAAGATAACGAGGATAAATAATACAATTATGAGTAGGGGACGAATTTAAGTTGTCAAATCGGCCATAAATGAAAACGTATGAATGGAACAAAACGATAAATAAATGTTAGGAGCTGGTGCTGAAGGCTCGCGCCACGGGCCTCACGGACACCAACAATCTTCCCCAATTCCAGAAAATCAAATTTCCTCCCGGCGACAGGCCGGATGAAGCAACAGTTCAGACTGCAGCAGAGGACCAAACTCTGTAATTACCCTCCGGTATTAGCTTACCTCGCCATCATGCAGAGCTAATGCCAGGTAAATACCCTGAACAAACTCCCCCAACATGTGTCCCACTCCAACCACCACGAAAACGCTCGACAGTAAAATTATTGCAAGTTCCAATTAGACGACCACAGTGGGCAAGTTTAGACAACTTGTTATTGGCGATTACCGGTAAAGAACTAGCTTACTTGCAGCAGCTGCTGACCCACCAAACTAGGCGGGTGCCTCAGCTAAGGTCTCATACCACGCTCAAGGGCTCTTTATGAAAAACTGGTACGCCATCTTTCCACATTGCTTTTTACTGCCTGGCTCTCTTGTTGGTTGGTTGTGTGCGCGCGCGCACAGCACATTACACACAGGCTGCTCACTGACAAAGTATTAATAACTTGGCATCCTCATTCTTCGCCCCATGTATTTGATTCCAAAGCAGCAGCACCTTAACCCACCCCGATTTGTGTTTCTCTTAGAATACCAACCTTAAACCGAGTCCCTTTAAAGCATCAACTACTACTAGTTTAAATCATCACACGACTAGTTTACCTCCAGAACATTCAGAGTTCATGACAAATCATACCCTATATAACTGAGCCACATGTACAAGTCTAATACGGAATATGGAACTTGGATACGGAACTTGAAATACTTGGGTATGGAACTTGAATACGGAACTCCGCTCTAATACGGAACTTGGCATCATGTGATGAAGGTGCTACACACACTACTATTCTTCTCTGAGCACACAGCAACCAGTGTGTGCACGAGCACACAGCAAGCAGTGTGTGCACGAGCACACAGCAGCCTGTGTGTGCACGAGCACACGCTGACGGCAGCCATGAACCAAGCCTAAGATCAAAGTTCGTACACTAATCTACAAACGTGGAGGCCTACGAGGCTGGACAACGCCTGGCAGTGGGCAACAATCCACGCACAGTTCCGGCAACAACATGCAACAGGATCTTCCTAAGTCTTCAACATTCAAGTCTGGTCTGAGAGCACAACTCTAAACCTCGGAGATTTACAACAAAAAAAGTCGGAGACAAGACGAAGAGAAGAGTGAGTGGGCTTGGAGAGAGCGGGAGTTGAGAGAGGAAAAGAATGAGTCAAGGAGTGCTAAGTGGGCCTCACTGAAGCCAATAACTGGGAGATGGGGAGTGACGGGGTCTCACGAACAGGGACAACCGCTCAACAAAAACCCAATGCGGAGGAGAGGAAGGGTTAGCTGGCACGACTCCAAGTCTTGAGACGAGAGGGGCGGCTGCTAATGTTGCTGCAGCTGCTCCTGCTGCTGCTAATGTTGCTCCTGCTGCTGCTCCTGCTGCTGCTGCTGCTGCTGCTAATGTTGCTGCTGCTGCTGCTGCTGCTGCTGCTTCCTGCTGCTGCTTCCTGCTGCTAATGTTGCTGCTGCTAATGTTGCTGCAGTGGTCAAGACATGAGGCACTTTGGCTCTATGGCGTCCCTTCCACCCAACCCACGATATATAGCCGGAGAGCGCAAGTCTTGCGTCTCTCAATATTTAATACTCCCACCCATACGTACATGCACACACTCGCCCCACACCTAAACACACTAGTAATGATAAATCGCCAGTAAAGCAAACTTAAATCATCGTGGATGTGAGCTAAGAGGGAAAAGCAATTAACTCAAACTGCAGTAGTTGAGTGGGGAGGGTCTGGTGGCTGCCCTTGTTAGCAGCGTCTGCATATTTTACAGGAGATTGTCTGTTACGGGCTCGCCATAGCCCGTGCTACATGGACACTTCGTTCTGAGTAGCTAAATCTAAAACAACAACAACATTTGGAGAGGCGAGGCCGCCACTGCGTGCTATGACAAACCCAAGCCACTGAGCGCAACACTAACAAGCTGGTCGCTCAAATCTCTCAATGGCATTTTTAAACAAGCACACATGCAAATATATTCAGTTCTTTTGTTGCATGAGCACACCCATACGCGCGCGCGCGCACTCACCACACCAACCCTGTCTGTTGACCACAATAAATTAGCTGAATACCTCGGGTACTGCCCGGACACTGGCCGAGGGGGGGGGGCGGGTACTGCCCGGACGCAGGGAACTGTGGCTTGAGAGTATAATGACTGGATAAAGTTAATATTAAAATATTAAAGGTAGAATAGTGTGTTCAGTGGGCTGGAATTGAGCGAGAAGAGCGGCACTGATGAGTAGGGTTGGTGGGAAGGCCTTTATTATTGGCGGGTGGAGGCCGCATGCGACCGCCAGAGAGAGAGAGAGAGAGAGGGAGAGAGGGAGAGGGGGGAAAGAGAGAGAGAGGGGGAAAGAGAGAGAGAGAGAGAGAGAGAGAGAGAGGAGAGAGAGAGGAGAGAGAGAGAGGGAGGGAGGGAGAAGGAGAGGGACGGAGGGAGGGGGAGGGAGGGAGGGAGGGAGAAGGAGAGGGAGGGAGGGAGGGAGGGAGAAGGAGAGGGAGGGAGGGAGGGAGGGAGAAGGAGAGGGAGGGAGGGAGGGAGAAGGAGAGGGAGGGGAGGGAGGGAGAAGGAGAGGGAGGGAGAAGGAGAGGGAGGGAGGGAGGGAGAAGGAGAGGGAGGGAGGGAGGGAGGCAGGCAGACAGGCGTTGGTTGGGGGGGGGGTGATCGTCAGCTGTCAGCTGTCAGCTCTGGAAATACTCAGTGGTAATGCTCGTCTCATTGCTTTAATGA